>DWNE01002345.1:0-19131 GCA_018249875.1 Cecropterus toxeus | reverse complement strand
AAGATTCATATTATTATAGATTGTAAAAGCTGTATCTTATGCTGGTGATCCAAACAATAAATAAATAAATATACTTCCAGTATAAACAGTAAATTTACATGAATATACGATTGAATCTGAAGGTTACGAAATCTCGAAGAAAACTGGCACATTTGAGCAGAATTTGCATTTATCACTTCCCGTGAACTGCTGATCGAAAGTACTTGCCAACTGGCATTGCCGATTTAATAATATTACACACATGACTCCACCTGCATACTGCGGCAAACTTCGAATATTTTTGGGCTAAATCACTCTCTGAAATAGGGCTACTGGCATTTCTATAGCATTATCTAATAACCTAACCTAACCTAAACCATAAATTGCCCAAAGCTCGCATTGGTCATCTATAGATACCGTCCACTCTTGAATTGGTACACTTAAACCAGCGTACTTTAATTGAATTCAATCAACATGTTTAGGATAAAAATGATTTAATTTTGTAATAAAGGAAGAAGCTAGAACTACCTAAATTCGCATTTAATTAAAGTTATATTTCTCATTATACTTTCGTGTCGCATTTAAATATTCATAATGTAAACAAAATGTTCAGAACGAACATGAACCTCAGGAAATGTACAAAGAAGCCGGAAAGGGAATAATTTGCCAAGCAAGTATTAGGTCTGGCCGGAAATTAAATCTGGATTCAGCAGGCCCTATCAAGATGGAGAAAATCTATTGCTCAAGCGTATTCTGGAAATTCTTCTATTTATACATATTGCACACACACTTATATTTATTGGCGACCCGCGTGGCGGAGCGGTCACCATACCGGACTGACACGCAGTGGGTCCCGGGTTCGATTCCCGGCCAGACATAAATGTGATGATAAGTTTAGATTTCTGGGTCTGGGTGTTTGTGTAGTCGTCTTTGTGTGTCCATGGCACCCACGACACAGGAGAAAATCCTAATGCGGGGCTATGAGCGTAGAAAGCGTTTATGTTGTTGCGATTATTTCTCGTTTAAGCGTACGAGATTTGAACCTGGGCATCCAGTGTTTTAAATAAAATAATTAGAAATGTAAATTATGTTTTATTCGTTCGAAGCCATTTATAATATATGACAATCCACAACCGTTGCCTTGGATACGTAATATCCAACACAGTGTGTAGGCAAATTTAATGCCACTGGAATAAGGCACATCTTTCCGAGTAACTGAAGAAAGTATGGTCTTAAGAATCACATTTAGATATATTTTTGTAGAACATGCGTTCTTTCTGTAGTGAATTACAATTGCGTTTCTACTACCGAGGACTAAGGTGGTGTGACCTTACGAGTATACCTATGAAAGTGATCTGGTAACTATGCTCTTCAATTGAAACGTTAGAACTTTTGCTAGAAACAAGGGTGGTGGTGGTGGTACCTAAAGGTTCGAACCATACTCATTCCTTTAAAATCTATACTTTCGGTAATTTTATTGGTCCAATAAGCTGAAGCTATCCTTTATACGCTTATTGACGGTTCGGTAAAACAGTTAATTGGTACGGTATCTCAGCCATTTTGGGAATTTAATAGTAGAGCCGAGATTCTCTGTCTCGTCTCGTTACGACATTCCTTAGCCAGAATTCTCGACAATGTATGAGATTTGCGAGATTATCTCCACAAAATTATTTTATCCCGGGCTAATTATAAGCGTGGTTTGACTGTCCGATATGCTTATTTTCCTTGCACTTAGAGGACGTCAAAAAATATAATTTAATATATACAAATTAGTTAAAGTTTATGTCTATATAAGTGTTAAAAAAATAGATAGAATTTAAACACATGTTTATTACGCCACACCAAAACACAATTTTTCATCCAAATTTTCTTACGTTTATTGTGAAAAGTTCTAGTTTCACGCTTCTAGGCTCATATATGGCAGTATTCCCTTTTATTTGATAATAAATTCACGATCCAAGCAAATAATTTAGAAATTAAAATATCATCACATTGTAAGTGTTACCTTTTGTTTAATAATACGACTAAGACTTAAGAAATTCATTACGTCGTACGTCCATGACGTATTACAACAAACATGCCACTGAGTTATCCATGTGATAATTGAAGGTTTTCGTTTTCTTAGATAATCGGTTACTGATGCTCAACCCTATCATCACAGCAAGTAATAATTAATCTTAGAATATAGAAAAAATAGAGATACCGCGTATGTCCATGTCACGTGTAAAACTATTCCAAAGTTGACAATAATTTCTGTTCTTACATGTAAATTTTGCATGACTTCCCCAACGAAAGGTTCCCACGTATATCTGAGCCATGTCAAATGTTATTCGTGAGCTTACCATGCACATTGACATAAAGGGGACTCTTTTGGTAAATCGCCGTTTACGTCTTCGTTATAATTTTGTGCATTCTGAGGTACACACAAACTTTTTGGGTCGGAATCAAATTAGCGGCGAATGTACTGGAGGAAGCACTTAACAAGGGTCTGCAAATAGATGGTGTACTTAGTACGAATATTTGTCTAACGTGATTAAAACTTCGTACCCACAATATTTGGTTAACCTAATTAGGTCTTAGTAATTGTTAGTTTACTCAGGAGAGAGCGGGCATCTTGTGGCGACGGTAGGTAGAAGCAAGGTTGGATATCATAACTTTAATCTATACTAATATTTAGTATAAAGCTGAAGAGTTTGGTTGAACGCCATAATCTCAGGAACTACGAGTTCGAATTAAAAAAGTATTTTTGTGTTGAATAGTCCATTTATTGAGGGAGTCTATATGCTTGTAACTTCACACTATGTCTGTTTGATTATATTTTTTCTTATGTAGAAGCGGGTGAAACCGCAGCGCACAGCTAGTAATTTATATATTTCAATTTGCGTAACTCTCACCGTTTACGCAGCGTACGCAAGGAAAGCTCTCAAAAATTACATTAGTGCATTTAAATGTGTGTGTGTGTGTGTATAGGTTAGTGTATTTAAATTCAAGACAAGCAGTTGAATCATACCACAAGCTTTGAACTAACTGACGTACAAAACTATCAATGAGTTATTGTTTCACATATGACATTTAGAGATACGGGTGACCCTTGTAAATAACGGGACTCAAACCTAGCAAGATAAGAGCAAAACGCTTTTAAAACGATACCATACGTCGCACCGAGCGCAGAATTTTAATTAAAACTGTCCCATGTATAACGGATATGGCATTTTTTTCCATTTCCACTGTTTTTATTTAACATAGGAAGTTATACCCGACTGCATCAGAAGCAGGGTAATGGATCGAGCGTATGTATGTATATTTGTTTGTATGTATGTCCATTTCTTTGCACGTGCTACAGCCCAAACGGCTTGACGGATTGTGACGTATGACATATCATTAGAATCGTCTCAGTTTGCGTAGTGACATAGGCTATATGGTACAATTACGACAATATGGGTATCAAATGAAAGCTAGTCAATAGACCTAGGAAAAAAAATATTTATTGTAATACTTTTAATTTACTATTTTGACTAAAACTCATATAAGCGTTAAATTATAAGCGTTAAATTAAATATATATCATTATGAACAAAAATTTCGTTTTAAGCAGTCGGGGTTTTTGTTTTAATGTTTTTAACGATGTTACTGGTTATTAGTGCAGTATGCAGTTCAGTATCTGATGGGCGTTGTAAACCTGTTAACATTAATGCAAGCCGCGCTTTATCATAAACAAGTACTCGATAACACATCTTGTTTACGTTAACGAAAGAAACCGAAATTTTATAGTAGGAAGTTTTTAGTTTTAACGAGCATATTGCAATCTTGGAACCATAAGCATGTCCATACATATAATAAAACTGCAAGATCCGTGTGTCTATCAATTTTGTTTTGAGGACTGAGAATAACCAATAGTAGAAATTTCTATTCGCTTTTAAATTTTTGTCTGTTTGCCTGTGTGTTTGAAATCGATTCAAAAAAGTAACGCTTAACATTAAGTCTTTATTTTATCTACTCCTGTAAAAATAATCTCCGCCTTTAAATATATATTACAAGTTAAACTTATATTACATTTTTGAAACAAGTAGTCGCTGGGAAAACCTAGTCTATTTATTATATTTATAAGTGAACGGTATACGACTATAAAACTACTTACACGGTCCACTTCAGAAGGATTATAGTAGAGTAAAGGAATTTACGCTATCGGATATTTTAAATGGGTGCCAATAATTTTGGAAATCCCCTAAACCGTAGGGAGATACGACAAATAAGTCTAAATAGTGTCATTATGTCAATACTAGAAACTCAGATTTTTTTATGTTTATTTATACCGCACAATCCTTTTTTTGTTCTCGCGGGGGAAGCCGTCAAAGATACCGTCAAAGGTGACGTCGTGGGAGCGACGCCGGATTATATGGGATTTTTACCGCATTAAAACCCCACCAGTGACCGTCCTCGGCGCTGTGAAGAGGACTCCGGGGTCTCCAAGGAACGCAATCGGAGAATACAGATAATCCTAGCAAGTGTAGTAAGAATGAAATTTAAAAAATCTGCTTTTTCATCGGGTGGGAATGAGGAAAATACGCACGACGGGCATACTCGTACGTCGAATGAAAACCTCTCGGACTTTATAAAGTTTTAAAAATCCTTCTTTTTTGACAAAAGCTACGCGGATGCTACAATAAAAGTCAGCTCCATTATCTTATTATAAAGCTGCATTTAAACCGCAAGAGTTCCAAGTATCAACTTACATTTTTATGCTCCACAATGCTTTCTGGCAGTATTTTAAAATAATGGCCCTTAATGAATCCATCCAGGAAGGAACGGGATGAAATGTTGCAGTGGATCCATTGTGTGCTATTTGCATTTTTCATTATGCGTTTTTACTATTCACTCAATTTTTCTGCCCTGTGGGATAATATGAAAAACAACTCTTAACAGGTTTTTAGGTGGTAGAACTCTTTTTGGTTCTCCGGAAGGACCACTGTTACTCCTATTTCTGCTTAATAACAGCAGTGATATACATTATATATTGCTGCATTTTGGTCTGAAGAGCTTGGTAAGGGAAATAGACTTACCTATCCTAGGCGTTCCAACTTAGCCTTCAGGGATAGCAATGCATCTGTGGCTACCTTCAGGCAAGTTTATGATCTTATCTGGGGTTGATTATAGATGTCCATGGGCGGCAGTGGCTACTAACTACCACTGTATTTGTAACTTCGATATTAAAACCATGAGTAATTGAGATTCACTGTTTTCTATATTTGGAATACGATCACTCTGTTAGCGGCACCGCTTACGAAATAACGAAGTCGGTGCCGAGTTTAATGTTTATCCTGTACTCAGTCCATTTCTATCTTTCATTTTATTGAGTAACAAAACACATAGTTCATACTAATATTATAAAAGCGAAATTTTGAGGATGTATGTTTGTTGCTCTTTCATTTAAAAACGACTGATCCTTGGCTAAAAATTGGTTGGCTAAAGCTTGGTTTATGACCTGCATTGACATTTTGAATTGAAATTGACCGAAGAGAGCGTTTAACAACTAAAAAAAAAATCGGCTTCAATTGAAACTATTTTCTAGCATCATCACATACATTTGCAGTGTTCACGCTGCTGTGTAGTTAAGGAATTTGGCAGCAAGGAATACTTATGCAGATATTTTATAGCATGCTCGGCCAAGTTTAGTCTTAATATAATGCCTTAGATGATGATGATACCAGTTTCTCTATTGCTCTGGTATCTACCAGTAGTTGCCATTTAACGAGGAATGCATCGTCCATTTGCTATTTCAAAAACAAAAAGATTTTACCAGATGATTGAACCAGCGCAGTTCCACTGGTAAGCTACTAACGCCACAACTATTTCTAGCGTGAGGCACTTCTTGCCTTTCTCTGGAAGAGTATGGTGGCCGGCTTATTTATACTCGTGTATAAGGCGGCTATCTTAATCCTAAAGTACGTACGCCCTCGTGATTGGCTTCATACAGAACCCCTGTTTTATGTTACTTACTGCACTCCATGGGCGGTAGTTACTACTTACTATCAGATGGACCGCATGGTCGTTTGCTACATTAATTTAACAATAAACCCTCATTTCATTTCTGTTACGCCTTAAATATCTTAACGCTTGATCTTCATTACGACAAACCTACCCTAAATAGGCGTGGTTGTATGAATAAACGACCCCCAATGGAAATACTCATTCCGAGTTTATGAATGAATAAGCGTTCTGTCAATCTGTTCTTTGATTACTGTCCTATCTCGGCCTACGTCTTCCCTAGCAATTTATCTACAGAATGTTCACTTAACAAATTTTGTTTCGTTCCAACTTGTAAATTTTCATCACGACCCTTGCTCGCTTAATCTTTTAGATTGCTAGTGATTTTTTATGTCTACACGTTGTGGATTACACTCTACAGAACTGATTCCGAGTGCTGTTCTCTTATGTAATTACATTTTTGATTTAAAATTTGTATTATATAAATTATGACTTACGCCTGTCTAAATGCTCTGACTGTGATTAGCGATATCAGGTTTTTTTTATAATATAGAAGTTGTAATCGTGCAGTCTAATGGTTTGTGGCTACTGCCCATAGACATCTGTAATAAACCTTTGATTTGAAACTTACCTGATTTTTTTTCTAAGTAAGCTGCTATCTTTATAAGTTCGAACGCCTAGGATGGGTATGTCTTCCTTCATAACACTGGCCTTTATTTATTCCTTAAATCGAAATACATTAACGCTCTTGCTATTATGTTGTCCCCGTAGTCGACAAAATAAATGGGTCACCAAGTTTTTTAATCAAATATCATTGATTTGAGGTTTGAAATAAGTTTCAAATGAATTCTTGGGCCTGTATCTGAGATACTTATTCATATAAGAATCAAAGAATAAAAAGTACTATAGTTAAATACAACCTTATTCCATGACATAGCTTGACCTTGTTAGCGACGACATACAGAGAACTGAACGAATCTATAATACTTCAAATTTTGGACTTGCAATGAAGGTAAACTCGAGGTTTCTAAGGTATTGGTAAATCATTACTAAAGTAAGTTAGTAAGTTATGACTTCAACCAGGAAGGTTAAGGACATAACTTACTCTGAGGTTCAGCGTGTCCCATCGCAACTATTTCAACACGCAGATTTATAGGGATTACAGAATTTATCGCAGGGTCCACCTTAGTCACTTCCCGATCCTATGCAATGTAATCAATATCCTCCACCGACTTAATGAAGTTGCAAAATAAAATTGTATTGTTGTTTAAAAAAAAGTTTTGAAAAAATCGTGTAGAATTTATTTTCCTCAAGAAGAGATTAGACTAATAAGACTCGGAGAAAAGGAATGAAGTCTTTAAATGCAGCTTTCAGAAAATGTGTCGACGATTCTTTCATATTTTCAATGCTTAGGAAATAAAATGTTAACTATTTTATATCTTGACCGTAATTTCTGTGAAATTTACGATATCCGCTATGGCCTCGTTTTAATCCCTTTTATTTATATGTAGTTAATTCTTTCTGTGAGATTTATATTTTCCTCTATATCCAGTTGAAGGGTTATATATTATTTCTTTATCTTGTGATAAGGTCTAGGATTGATTCAATATGGGTTTTTTGATGGGCATAACTTGGTTATTATCTTAGAGTTGATATACAAATTGCTATTGCTCAATTAGATCGTTCTATTATTTAGTTCCTGTCTTACCTAGTTCTGATTTTACGGCCCAGCGCATATAATACATACAATCGACACAGTCCAAAAAATCCGGAGGTTATAGATTTAGATACAAGTTTTTTAGTTTCCTCTATTGACCGATGATCTATCAATAGTTTCAGATCGATTGTTTGGGCGACGCAATATACATTAAATTGTCGGTCATAGTTGTACAAACTATATATATAAAACCGATCAAAAAGCAGTAAAAAGTTTTAGATTTTTTAGTTGAAGAACTATCTAGTTAATCTTATGGGAATCTATATTCATTTCCATGTACTTTAACGAACATATAACCAGTTGATAAACTAAAAGTTCTATAAATGCGCTAGGACTTTTTATATTCGAAGGGGCAACCTTTAAAAGCTACCTGACGATGTGGGAGTGACGCCGAATTCTGTGGATTTTTTACTGCACTTAAACCCCCCGATGGCCGTCCTCGGCGCTGCGGGACTACGGGAGGACTCCAGTATCCCTAACGGAACGCAACTGGCTCCCTCTGAGCGCATTACCCTATCGGTATTCACCCAGGTGAGCGGCAGGTGGGCCTACCGCATCGTCTGGTCTTTCCGAAGGTATGCGACCACACATACCGCCGTCCATCCCGGGGTCTCTAGGCTGGTCGACTTCCTCTCGTGCCGCCCGCATATAAGCAATCGTTAATACTGTCTTGCGCTTATTCAAGATTTGATTAAAATTCTTTTGATCACCTTTTGATTACCAACGTTTGAACGTCAGTAGTAATTAAGCACTACTGATATCAATGGTATCAATCACAATCAAGTATCATCGTAGTAACATGCAAATTGCAACTGTAGGTCAATATGTACTCGATACCGCTGATTGGATGGGCCCTCCAGTATGTGGTATGGGCTAGCTTAACGAGCACTCGAGTCGAGAGTTATAACTAGAGCTATTAATACGATTTCATTATTGGGTTACCGATATGACGTACAAAGTAATTACATGCAAATTCCTGCGAATCCCCACGAGTAAATCAAAATTATGCAACATGTTCGAATGCATTGTCAAATTTGGTTACTGAATTAATATTATCATAATTATAATTCCGCTTCTTCCTATATATTGTGTTTGGGAATTCGGTTATTTTAAATTTTCAGGTGATGAAGTACAAGATTTTGCGAAAAGGTAAATAGATACAAACAGAGATTGCAATCTGGCCTCATTTTCAATCCGGCATGGTCCGGCCGAATTTCCATCAATCCAGATTGACCGAACTACAACTTTTATCGTTCCATCATGAACAGATAATAAAGTGTTCTAAAAATGGTTAGTATATAAAGTAAACTTTATTACACGCTTTCTACACTCATATTAGGATTTTCTTCTGTGTCGCGGGTGCCATGGACACACACAGAGACGATTCACACACAAAGACGAGTCAGACCGACATGGTGACTGCTCTGCCACGCGGGTCGTCAAGCGTATTACGTATTAGATAGTAGTAATAATTTTAAAAAGAAAAAACGATTAGATCCGGTAAGTATATATTGATGCCGGTTTCATAGGGTTACCAGATCCGGTTTTCAGGATTGTAATCTTTAGACACAAACTTAAATTAGAGATTTAGATAGTACTTTTAACAAAAGGGCCCCATGTAGCGATGGCTTACTAATAATACATCTATGTATATACTTTAATTTTTAGATAGATTTAGAAGTCCTCAATTTATTTCAGAACACCATTTTCTTTATATGTAACTCACATTGTATCTTATTATAGTCAACAAAAATTTATAACATGAAAATAAAATATAAATTATATAATTTTCTTAGCGGAAGAATTTATTCTTACTACTTTATTCTTCTTGTCATGCGTTAAATATAGAGTACATTAAAAAAGTAATTAGCAGGACACTGTACAAAGGCTGCGACATGACACTAGACCATTAATCTTTAGTTATTTTACACAAAGAAGAAAAATTCTTGGTTATCCACTATAATTGAATCCTAAGGAAGGAACAAAAACAGACCAAGGTACCTTAATCAAGGCCTTTGCGTCTAAGAAAAGATAATTTACTAGGTTTGAACGTTCGCTTGTTAATTATGAGTCTAATGTAGCTTAATGATCTAGGTGGATCTGGTCCCTTTCTAACTGGTGCACGCAATTTTCGCCTCATTCACAGTACAGTAAAATCCTAAGCCGTCTACAGTTCATACCAGATGTTCACAAATGTTCGAGAGAGACCGTACTTACGTCATAACGTAACCCTCTCAAGTAGGAAGGGAGAAATTTATGTTTTTATAGAGCACACAAGTTGAGTTCAATAGTTCGTATCCCATGGGACCCTTCAAGTTGTCCAAATGTTTGAGCAAACAGATTACACGTTACTTGTTCGTTTCAAACTTTATAAATATTTATTGAACAAGATAGACTGGAAGTAGGAATTGTACATAATAATCGGCATACTCAGAAAAGTTCTGTAATGTGTTTTCTTTTGTTTGACATCAATTTTTTGTAATTAATAATTGAGTTGGGTAAAAAACTTTTTTCTTAGTCTTACAAAAAAATGTAAAGTCATAATTGGTAGAAAATTGTTTTACCTACAAATATGTTTATATAACTCTTTGCTCTAAATAATTAAAGAAGTTATAATCAACTATATATTCTGGACTTAAAGTTTTTAGACAACCCATTTGCAATATATTTATTGACATATTTTATTGGATACAAATATTTTTATCAATTAACTAGCTCGGTGGAGGTCGTTCTATAGCGGGATCTTAGGCTATATGATTAAGACACCATTTTGACCACAGGATGAAAATCAGTAACGTTAAACAAAAAAAATCAAAAACCCTAATCTGTAGACCCAGAAAAATATATCTAAATTCAACATTTAGGAGTCAGCCCGGCTCGAAATCAAATCCGAAATCTTACGAGGGTCGATCGGTCCCGTGACCGAATGATTGTAATACTTTTTCTTATTCTGAAGCAAATTGACTAGGTAAAATAAAATTCAAGTAAAATACCCTACGACTATAAGAAACATTCTTCGATAAAGGCTTTAAAGCTAATGAAAGAACATCGAAACGGAGAGAAAGAAACGCTGGAAAGAATTTTCCTTTAGGATTTAGACAAAGCAAGGAATTACAGAAATCAATATTCTTGGTATGAATGTATATGATATACACATGATTCATGTAGGATTTCAGTTCTACTTGTTATTATAATAATATAAGCTATATTATAATATGGACAGATGTATATGTATAGATATATATAGACTGATGTGTTCTTGTAGGTTTGCTTCCGAGTTTTGTTGCGTGCATTAGCTTTCTTTTTTATCTTCAGGTGGAATAAATCGTTTTGCTATTGGAATATCAAGATAAACTAATTGTAATTTTCAGTTTCTTTAGAATTCCAATAAAATTCATTCATATACAATGACTACAATAATTGTGTATTTTACAAAGATTATATAATTAATAGAAATTTCACGTTAAAAAAGGTTAATGATATAAATACCTTAACAAAGGATAATCCTTTAGTCCCGTTGCGAATGAGATCTTGTGAGAAACGCCGTTGAGTCTGCCTCGGCATGATTTTAATTTCCACTTTGCACTCCAATTTAATAAGCTTAGCTGGACCAGCAAATCTCGTGAAGATGGATAAAGTAAGGAATGCTCTTGTTTTCAATTGGCTTTAATCGTACGTCTCAAGTTTGCAGAATTATAGCAATATAATAAGAAGAAATATAAGAATTAAGGGCCGTTTTCTTTTACATGGGTTTGTATATGTAAAATAAGTGCGAGTGGTCCGAACGTGGTAAGAAACCAACTTCATAGAAAAAAGGTTAATTTTTAATGTTCATTTCGTGTAACAAATAGTTAATTTGCCAGGTGTTAGAACCAATGTAGTTCGACCGGGGAAGTACCACGCCACACCTATTTCTAGCGTGAAGCAGTTCTTGCGTTTTGGTGGAAGGGTGTGGTTGCCGGCTTACTTTTATATGAGGCGACCATCTCAGTCCTCGGAAGTAGCAACGCACCTGTGATCGACTTCATATAGAACCCTTGTTCTGTATGAGGTTGCTTACAAATGTCCATGGACGGCAGTAACCACTTATGGTGGGCTGCTTGCTCGTTTAGCTACTTCAAATTAATAAAATAAAAAATAAAAAAGAATGTAATTGTTTAACTTGTGCGACTTGTCCGTGTATAAACCGACTGTTTTGGTATTTATTTTTTCATAATTATTAATTGTGATTTTCAGTCAAAACTTGTCATCTTACATAACATATAACTTCGGCAGCTATGCCGTACTGCGAAATGAGTAATTTGAATAGTAAATTCATTTTAATTGTTTGACACTTTTGATGTCAGTAACTCAAGGGTTTTTAGTATCAGTTGTTTAATTTATTTTATAACGATAATTACTAATTATGTTTGTTTTCTTTACACTTTTACGTTCAGAATGATAATTAATGTCTTGGTGCTTAGTTTATTCATTTTATTTGATCAAATATTAATTTGGAGTCGGTTATGTCTAATTATCCTGTTATTTATCTTCGCTGTTAATTTGTACCAAATTGGTGAACACAATTACAGAACGACCAAAACTTTAGAGTGAATAATTTGACAAACTCTTGTTGGCAGAACGGTCTACTAGCAAATAAAGTGACGTTTATTTCGTTGAAGTCTGGCTGTATAACTCTGAATCACAGTTCACAAAGCAACAATTTGCAATAGTAATATTTTTTTGTTTAAAAGGTAGGCCTTCGGCTGATTTTTACGTTTTACGATAGAATCTTTTAGTGAAAACTGCTAATTTGCGAAATAATTTTCTTTATTTAGACCATTTTTTGGTCATTTTAAATAGCCAATGTTATATATAATAACACGCATGGTTAGATTTACCTCTTACATAATCAACCTCTCGTATCGTATCTAAAATTTTCTTACAATATTTTATAAGAATGTAGTGGCAACGAACTTGCAGTTCACCTGATGGCAAGTGGTAACTTCAACAATAGGGGTTCTATATAAAGTCAATGTTATATGCGTTGTCAATGATATAAGTGAGCTGGAAACTACACTCTTCCACAAAAATATATGAACAACTTGATGCTAGAAATATGTCATTTGTACCTCTCCCGTCGAACCAAATTCCTTCTACCAAATAATAAAGTTAATATTAGAGTATATTAGAGTACCGTAATTCAAATTACATCTCTTTATATTTGTTTATTGCGTTTGGTGTATACTCCATCAGTATACTCTAAAACTCAAAGTGACTCGGCCAGATAACCACAGTTACATTTTGCAAGCTCATACATTCGAATAGAAGTTTCCCTTTGAGTCTACCTCGCTGTTTAACGTGATTGAAACGAAAACGTTCCATTCCTAAATCTGGTTTTGTAAAAAGCTCACCTTTCGCGATATATTTTTTCTAAAACGGTTGAAACGTTGCACTAAAAAAATAGCAAAAACATTCACCAGCTCCCCTACAGTCGAATAAACCTTTGGCGGTACCTCGTTAGTTCCCGCTATACTGTGATTCAGCTCTACTGTAAATATTACACTTTCAGTAAAACCTTTGCTTTTGTAAATGTCTTGTTTAATTTGAAAAGACTGTGCTCAAGACTACAATTTAGGCGTTCGTTGTCTAAGAAGTGAGTGTAATTAAATTAAACGAAGTGAGGTAAAAATACATACACTTACAAAATATTAATGGTACTATAGTGGTAATAGATGTATGTTATTTGCGTTTCGATGGAAGGGTGTCGTTGCCGGCACACTTTTATATGAGGCGACCATCATAGTCCTCGGGAGTAGCAACGCATCTGTGATGGACTTCAGATGGAACCCACGTTCTATTTGAAGTTACTTACAGGTGTCCATGGGCGGCAGTGATCACTTACGATCAGGTACTGCATGATCGTTTGCTACTTCAATCAGATAAAAAAAATGTAATGTATCTAATGTTAAATCGTCACTCATCTTGTTAAGCGAAATCTTCAATAGACTTAATAATAAGTTAGAGCGTCTTGTACAGAATGTTACCGCACCCATAATTTTTTTTAGCACCAAATGACATTTTTGGAAAGCGAAAATATTTTTGATCTTAATTTAGATTAGGAAGCTTATGCACCATATAAATGATATCCATGATTTCCCTATTTTTATTGAATTGAATTACAATATACTTATTCCATGTTACGGTCTAACATTTATAACAATTTTAATTCAAATAAGTGTTTGTATTAATAACACAAATTACAAAATATACATATTGTATTTTTTTAGTAAAAAGCTATATGTAGTGTAAAGTTACATGTAAGTATACTAGTAGTAAAGTATTTAATTGCATCAAACATATATTTTGATTTTAGATTAACAATACTTTGGGGGCTGGGGAGGGCCCCAGCCATGAAGAGATTCAACGGTGTGACACAAAAGGTCAAAAGGGTTGCAGCAGTACGAATAAATAGAAGTCAGATTTTCCGTGATAATTCACGCTGCGGGCGAACTTAAAATCCCTGACCGAAAGCTGCGCCTCTGAATGTTTGAAGCTCTAGTGCCGGTTTACCGAAAGCTCCGATTTTGCGAAGAGTTTCGTGTTTGTGTTCCATTTTAACTTTTTGATTTTTTATCCGAAGTGGCGAATTGGTATGTAGTCACTTTCTGCAAAATGCTAGGCAAATAGACATAAGCTTTAACCTGGGCCAAAACTAAATTCCTAATGAAACGTTAGACATTGTTGCAAGGATAAGTATGAAGTCAGATTCAGTGTAGAGTTTCTGATCTAAAATTCGAATGCGACAGGGCGACTGTTTAATCTCATGGAATCACAGTTACTGGTCTAGTTTCAAAGACAGTACTGAAGTGTAGACTTCCTAGCCGAAACACGACATTATCCAACTATGTCAAGCATACTCTTTTTGCAGTTCCAACGCCACACCAACTTTTGACGAATGTTTGTTTTTGGGTATGTCAAGACAAATATCCTGCTAATGAGAGACGTTGTAGCTCTATCATCAGGAGAACAATTTATGAGTGATCTTTTGTATATCTATTCTTGTTTTCGCTTTATAACAGCAGAAGACTGTTGAATTACAATGCATTGTGGTGTTCTGGTCTGAACGGTGTAAGGACATACAATTATTCGAGGCGTTCCAACGTCCAACGTTCTCAGGGTTAGCGACGCATCAGGCAAGACTCTGTTCTTATCTGTGGCTGATTACCGATGTCTAAGGGCGGGAGTGGCCACTTACCATCAGATGGAGTGCATGATCGCTTGCTACTTCCGTAAACAAAAGATATCTGTTATGCAGTTAATAAGATATGTTTTGATTTACATAACACATCGCCAGAAATTATATAGACCAAATTGTCTAGGAACTGGTTTTGCATGGCACCTCTCCCCTTAAGTGTATCTACTTTTACAAACATTTTTATTTTCAATTGTATTTTGCACTATTGCCAATTTATAATAAATAAGACTGGTTAATAGATACATAATTAAGACGACTATTCTCTGTAAAACATTCACTGTATGTTTTCCAAATAAAATAAAATGTTGCCAAGTAGCCGTTAGTTCTTATGCATGCTTGGTAACAATGGTGGTAGCAAACAAGCTTAAGCAGTGATATACTGCTTGAAATGGGTTATGGCAAGGACGCATCTGTGATCGGCTTTAAATAGACTACATATGTTTTGGCTTAGTTACAGGCAATTATATCAGGACCTAAATGAATTAGCTCGGAGTATGGAGTTTTACATGTTTCTATTTCATAGAAAAACCGGCTAAGTGTAAGTCGGTCTCGCGCACGAAGGGTTCCGTACCATCTATGAAAAACGGCAAAAAAAATGACGTTCGTTGTATAGAAGTCCTACTTAAATATTTATTTTACTTTAATTAATTATTTTTAAAATTTACGCATAACTCAATACACTGTGAATATTTCAAGCGTCTACTTGTTTCGTTATTAACATCGAGCAAAAATCACATTTATATGTGGAAGTCCTCTTTCAATATTGATTTTAATATGTTTATGGTATTTTTATAACGGCAATAGGAATCCATCATCTGTGAAAATTTCAAACTATCACCATTCATTGTATACAACCTGGGGACAAAAAGACGGACAGACGTACAGCGAAGTCTTAGTAATAGGTTTCCGTGTTTGGCCTTTGAATACGGAACCCTAATAAAACAACATCAACATAGAGTATAATAACCGGAGGTTGATTATTATCCGCGCCCAAGGCCCCACTCCCACATGTAACTTAGTTATCGACTTGTACTAACGTACCTAACTGCACCATACCATGCACTGACCTACATGGAACGGTCTAGATAGTAAACATATCCTTTACAACCACGTCAAAATGATCTTAATTATCTTATCATGTTATATTTACCGTCGGAACGACTATAATAGAAGCGTTGTCTATTCAGGTTCGGCCTAGTTCTGTAGAACTGTTCTGAAAACAGTTACTAACAAATTGAATTGTGAAGACAAATATTTTTTTCATCAAAATATTTTCTGAATTGGCATGCTTGTCAAATAAGACATATCTATTATATTGATATTTTTTATTAGAATGAAGTAGCAAACGAGCATGTAGTCGGCCTGATGGTAATCGGTTACTGCCGTCTATGGACATCTGTAAGCAACTTCATATAGAACAAGAGTTTTATCTGAAGTTGATCACAGATGCGTTGCCACTTTCGAGGACTGAGATGGTCACTTCATTTATAAGTGAGCCGGCAACCACACCCTTCCAACGAAATGTAAGGAAGCTTCACGCTAGAAATAGGTGTGACGGTGGTACCTCCCCGGTCGAACTATACCGGTTCTTCCACCTGACAATAGGTGTGACGTTGCTACCTCCTGTTGTTTTATTGTTCTATTTTTGTCTCAAAACTATTATCTAATGCAACTCCCACATCTATACAGTCACCTATTGCTGTACCATATGGTACATGCCCCGACCTAAATAACTGTTCTAGATTAATGCAAACACATTTCCGTAGTTCCGCCTTGTCAGTATTTTTTATTGACAGGATATTAGGAAATGTTTGAAATTAAACCGTTTCTTCCTCATTCCGGTTAAAAACTGGGTAATATGAGTGATCCTGGCGAAGATTAATATACAAGGCTGAATGGGCGATTTACTCATTGTCATTAATTGTTCTGACGATGCACACGATGCTGATTAACTCATAAATTGAAGTGCGTTACATTCGCATTACACAATCTGGCTTTTCATACGTTCATGCGTGGTGTTATAGTTATAGGTATTTTGATAACTGTGTACATTTTGTTGGCGCTTATCTATTTTGTTTTTACGTATTAGAGAAATATTAGCCGATTTTCGAAGAAATATCTTACTTAGGAAATCTGAGTGGTTCATTGAGTTCGTTACCCTCACTTAGATGATTAGGTGAGATATCAGTAAATTCGCATACCAAGGCTAATTTACCTAGTCTGTCTACATTAATTTAGCGCAACGGGGGCACAAGATAATGAACCCTGCAGTTCAGCGTCCGTGAGCCAGTGCGAATTCTATTTGCATTCATAAGCTTCTAGCCGTGACTAAGTGAGAGGACTACAGAGGATTCTGAATCTAATTGAATTGTAGAAATGTAATCATAAGTAAGCCGAGTGTTACCGTCTTAATACTTTTAGGACGACCTAATAAAATCTAGAAAAAGATCCTTATGTTCATAAAATTTACATATTTAAATTTTTTGAATCGTTCTTTGAATTATCACCAGTTTGTTAACTTTACATAGACATATACTTATACTTAGAATATATTGCATATTAAGGCTAATTCCTTCCTCGTCCATCTACCTCAAATCAGCAAACTAGTAGGAACAAAGATAATTAACGCTGCGGTTCTATGTTTGTGAACAGTGAGTGCAAACTAAACTGGAGACAACTAGAATGAATGCTATTAGCTGGAGATTTGGAGAGCAACGTATAATATTGTAGAGTACTTATCATTGTCAAACACGTATTCTGTTTGACCTGTTGATACTATCTGAATAGTACCTGGAAAGGACGGTGTTTCATCAGTTAGCGAATATTTTGCCAAATTGTAAAATAGTAGAAAATAAACGAGTATTCACATAGAGTACAAAAAAATAATGGATAGCTGTAGATTTGATAACGGCGCAGATGTGAAGTTTCAAAGTACAAGAGTAAGTGCAAGAACAAGAACCTACTATTAAATTCTGTCCCGCTTAAGCTCAAACAAGAACTATAGAACAATATACGTTGGAGTAGACATGTAATAAAGGTTCGAAGATATGAACATCCCAGTTTTAACGGAAATTTACGCCCAACTGTTGAACCGTAAAATAATTTCAATAACTGTATATAAACATATGTATTAACTAAAACAACATAAAAGTTAAAACATGAAAGGATAAAATATATATGACGTTAAAGCCATTTTCTAATATAAGTAATGAATATCTTTTATCCCTCAACAAGCGGCGTTTGGAAATCTATTAATACTGGAAATCGATAAGCTTACATCTATTGAGAAATGGCGGGCAAGGAGTATCGATCAGAAAAGATATTTTTTAAGGCAGATGGGCCACCTGATGGAAAGTCACCGTCACTTATCGACATGTGCAACGTCAGAGGAGTCACCAATGTATCGCCGGCTAAATTATTTTCAGATTAAATATTCTCGCTTTAGTCATACTAATAATAGAAATACAAAAGATTTTGAATTAATAAAGATATCTATTTAGACATTACATTCCAATTCCAATCAATAATATTTCTCCGAGAAACTTGTGAAGGGTGGTTGTGGATAGTCCATATTGTAGTCATTCTAACAGTATTTATATTCAGCACAAATGTAAACTATAAAAGCTGAAATAGCTGAAATAACAGTTAACCTGGGAAAACTAAAAGAAGTAAGGCACGATGAAAATTTAAGTAAATTTATAGAAGAGAATACATGAATTCAAATGCATAACTCAAGTCGACAGACGGGCAGTGCGGAATTGAATTTGCATTCGTAAGCCCGCAGCCGTGACTAAGTGAGAATCTCCATAGAAGATTACATAGGTATCTAATAAGAACGGGAACTAGTTAAAACGCTTGTTGGATTGGTAAGTAATTCCAAATTCAGCAATAAAGTTACTTTGATTCATGTAAGCGTTGATTCTAACAATTTGTATGTTACTCTAATTCCTTATAATGTAGTAGGATAGATTTAGCCAACGTTTATTGAATGCTTTGGGTGATGAATGTAAGCCAATCCAATCGACATTTATGAGAATAGTAAATTCATAGTTATTTTGAGATATGTCGGATTGTTGGCATGGTCCTCTATTACACAAAAGAGTTCGTATAAGATTAAGGAACTTAATTTGTCAAAATAATAAATAATTATTACTTCACTTTTCCCATTGAAATACATGACGATTATCATGACTGTATGACGTATGACAAACTGC
>DWNE01002344.1:0-19133 GCA_018249875.1 Cecropterus toxeus | reverse complement strand
AACCGACTTGCTATTTCATGCATCTCACATCTTTTTACGATAGAAAAACTGAGCTGCGAGACTTGTTTTTTTTTACAGGATGTCGCTGGTGTGCATATTTGTTTAGAATTGTTGTTGAAATTCGAAAAAACCAAAATGCCTTACGAAAGCAACTGTCAGAACTACAAGTAGATGGTTCTGTTCTCCTTTCTGAATCACGATACTGATTTTTGTTCCTAACGTGTGTAAGAGCTAAAGATTGGTATGTACTTACATAAACTCAAAAAAAGTCCAAATATGGGCTACAGTAATTACTTAATTTATTTTTTAATAGCATAAGTAATTAATACCCCCATTCTAGAAATATTTTATTATATGTTATTCACTTATCATTTGGTTTCACTTCTGTCGTGTATGAATTGCACACACACTTTTTTTCAATAAATTCAAGTGGTCACTGCTACACATTACCTAATAAGGTTACAGTTGTGTAGTGTGTCTATAGAACAGGGGTTCTTCATAAAGCCAATCATAGACACATTCAAACTCCTGAGAACTAAAATGCACATAATCTTCAGGGCCAATAATAATAACGGTGTGATCTTGAGAGAATCAAACTTTATACAAGTACAATACATATTATCGTTTAAACTTATTACCACGTAAGTAATTTTTGGCCGTTTTGAAATGTTCAAAATCGTCGTCTTTGGAATCAATCAGCGTTGTTTAGCCCAATCACAAATAAGGTAAGATAAAAAAAAACGTTTGAATTACTGGGAATTAAAAGTACAAAATGGTACATTCATTGCGTCTACATGAAATTAATCGGTGTTTCGTCTCCTAAAAATGTGCCGAAAACGACTTAAGTGGACGTAATGATAGAACTTTTACGACGACATGCAATGTATACTTAATTATTTATGTAATATATCAAGGTAAGCAAAAAGTTCACAACCATAAACGAGTACCTAATAATCACAACCGGAAACGTCGTTTAGAGTAATATATACCATAGCGTCGGCGCAATTGCAGTTATTCACGCTACAATGGCCGCTATTATCGTGCTCGATTTATATTTAATTGACTTATCAATTAGTAAGACTGCTTGTGTACTTCTCATGCCAGTATATTTTTATACTGTTTTTGATTTATTGCTAAATTACTTTCAAGTTAATTCTACTAAATCATACCTTCAATAGATAAGCAAATTAGTTGGTAGTCCAAATTTCTTTGTCGGCATAACACAAACATTTTTTATCGGGAAGAAAGAAATCTCTTTCATTGATCACGTAAGCAAAACACTTAATTGAATAAACCCGATACCAAAAGGTAAACAGTTAATTTAGTTTTTCGTTTAATTCCCCAAAATAGCAGCTATAAAACATCGTGATTACTACCATTACAATATATTTTAAAGACATTGCTTATCGCTTAGCGTAATAAACAAAACATATAAATGTTTCATGAATTCACCGACTGACATAATAGTTGCATCACTAGCCAGCACATTGCTGTAATAATAAGGATGTTAGCAGTGCGTGAGCGCTAGGTGCGGGGGGCGCTCAATAGGAAGCAAATGTACAAATAAAAGAGACAACAATATACAACGAACGTGTACGGTAGAAAGAGATAACGCCAAGTCACGGGGTTAATCGACAAGACGAGTCCAAATAACCGCTTTGTGTAAGTTTACACAATTTACATTGCGCGCGGTGTAAGTGTCGAGAGCTGTGACATGTATTCAGCTGAGACAGCTGACGTAACAGGCTATAAATATTTTTATAGCTTATTAGACGGTTGGTATACTAGCATACGAATTATTACCTAGGTTTGCTTGAAGTTAATACTCACAGATAATTAATACACAGATAGATAGATAGATTATCTACCTTCGTCTGGACCTAGAGAAATTATTAACCAGTTTTAGATATTTAAAAATATTTTACACATTTTTGTATTGCAAGTGGTTCATAACCACTTGAAAATATAATTAAAAATATAAACTTTAAAAATAAAACTGGTCAGAAGTACGAGTATTACATCAAGTAAAAATTCGTGGACCTTCCACTGCTACCATGGATTACCAGTGATCTAGGCTGAAACAAGGGTATTAAACGTATCTATATCCAAACAATAATAAAATTTCTTGTCTTGGTTGACGTTCAATTTTAGGTTCAAAAATAGAGATGGGATTTTAAAAGCAATCGTCGTATATACGGTCTATTCTGATATGTGCCTACTAAGACAGGTAAAACAAAAAACACAATTTGCCCGAATAACGACACAATTCACAATTCATTAATTTTGAGTTAACATACCTACAGTTTTATCCAAAAAGGCCAAGGATAGGCAAGATAAGGACAACTTGCGTTCTATCTAGGTAAATTGTGGTTCAGTGACCTAATGACATATTTTTATTTTATTCATTCCCTAAAAAGATAAAAACAAGGAACATTGTTTATTTTTTACCTGGCTCTTCTTTAAATTTTGAGTTTATTTGTTATTCAATCCAAGCCGCGATATATGGAGTTCATTAGGTACATACACCAACTGGCAATAGTAACTATTTACCGTCAATTGGACTCCATGCTGTAAACAATGAAATGAAATGAAATGAAATTGTAAGGCATAATAGAATTTTATATTTGAGTGATCATTATTAAACAAAAAAATATTAGAACTATATATGTACTATAATATTTTTTTAAAATACAGGTGCAGTTTAATACATAATAATAATTGAGTACTCATTGAGCTGAGATCGTGAGAAAAGAGATTAATTCACCCCTTTATGCTCACAGGTGCACAAAACAGATCAGTTCAGATCCCAAACTCGTCTACCTGAAGGGTTTGTTACGCGTTACTCTTGCAATTATAGAGAAATTTAAACAAATTAATAAATGTGTTTATATTTAAATTGAATTCCTTATAGATTAATAGTAACTGTAATTGGTTAATGTGGAAGACATTTTCAAAACTACAACCGAAAATTTCATTCATTACAAGTCGTTATTATGTATGTCATAAGAAAATTAAAACTACTTAGTAGCATCGTTAAAGACGTTAAACAAAAAAAAACAGACTGCGTACGACGTAATTTTTGTTCATAATGGTAAGTACATATTTAATTTAACGCTTGTATGAGTTTTTGTCAAAATAGTAAAGTAAAACGATCTAAAATATATTATACCTATATATTTTAGATTGGTCTATTAACTACCTTTCATTTGATACCCATATTGTCGTAATAGTAAAAAAACGTCCCACCCCCCTTTTTTCTTTATTTCAATGCGCCATATTTAAAAATTATATACCCTGTGTTACTTTCCAAACTGAGACGATTCTAATAATATGTCATTCGCCATAGTCATTCCGTTTGGGCTGTAGCGCGTGCCAAAGGAATGGACATACATACAAACAAACAAATTATACATACATACATAAGCTCGAAAAACATTACTTACCCTCCTCCTGACACTGTCTGATAATCAATATACTTAAGCCTGAATTAGGAATGTACCAAATGTATATCGATGACTAATAAAAAATAATCAAAAAAGTTTTTTTGATTACGATATAGATATAGCGAAACGTGTGATAAATAAGTATATTATTATCACACATATCGCTTACATCTTCATCCTACTTTGGTATGTTTAATCTGGGTACAACGTACAATAAAGGCTAAATACTCTTTTTTTCCAACCAATAATTTCAGAAACTATTATTACTAACTTTTAACTAATTTATGGCGTAAATCTTGTATGACAAAAATACCCAAACATTTAAGAACACAAAAGCATACCAACCAACCGCCCAACCCAACTTCTTTCTGTGTTAAATCATCTAAACTATAATTGACTACGACGCCGTTAAACATTAACATACAATGACATAAAATCTAAGTAGGTACAACCTCTTCACTAAAATTCTTATCTATATAACTCATTATCATTCGAACCAAATTCTGCTTTCTGCTTATTTCCTAGAAGTTCTTTAGAGATTCAAGCGTGCGGCCAGTTACCGGTTAAGGCAGTGATTCAGTATACAATTGTATAAAAAGAAAGAAAAAGAAGTCATAATCAGTCAAGTTGTAGAGTGTAAATGATGAACTAGTAAAAATGAAATAATACACTTTTAAAGTATTTAAATCGTATATTTTTAAATTTTACGATGGTATCATGATACCGTCTTGATACATTGAATCAAGTGCATCAGATCAAACCCCACAAGTGTGTTCACAGAACTGCATCCCCCGTACACACTCAATGCGCCTCGGGTCTCGACATGCTCGTAATTGCATTACGCGTGACGTGGGCGCTGGGACTACAATCAGCGATAATTGCAAATGTTCATTGGAACAAAGGTTTTGAATTTCATATTTAATCATGAAAAGTGTTTCTAAGCATTTTAATGTTTTCATGTTTAAAACTATACAATTGGGATCGTTTACATGATAGGTTTAATAATTCAATTTTCACTTAAGGCCGTGGTCTGTTCCGGTAAATATATATTTTAGTCGCCTAGTAGGTACGACTGTCAGGTGATACCGTAGCCCTATTATAATCCCGGAGCTATAGAGACGAAGAAGCATGTACAGACTGACTAGTTTTAACTGTCCTCTTACAAGAATTCAAAAAATAAATACATTTAATTCTATACATGCAGTATAATACAAAATTTAAGTCGTCAAAGATAGCCTTGGTTCTAGGTTTAGTGATGGTAAGATTCTTGGTTCTTCTAGGTTTGCCTGCTTTGTGAGATCCAAAATGTTTCATCTTCTTCGATGTCATATGTGCATAGGTAATATGTACATACAAATTACCTAATCACAGTTGACTGTACAATCGTGAGACTCAAAACCCCAACAACGAGACAAGAATGAGTTCATTCGACAAATTTTATTGATTTTTAATATTGACAACCATCTTGCTGTGAATATTTGATGCCCTTTAAAAATTCATTCGATCGATATAGCGCGCGACATGTGCGCATAGGATTTAAAGTAATCTCTAACCCTTCTCGTGAGTTAAAATCAATTAATGACGTTGTATCAAATCCAGTAGTGATAGAGGCGACAGATGTGAACGGGAGGGTCGCTCATAGATCTCCCTCCGAGTGCGAATGGGCCGACCCTTCCGAATTGTGCAAACTGTTGGCATCGGGCCGCATCTGTCCACTTGCGACTTACAAATCCATTAGGGAAGTGGTTAGGAAGAAGAACATCGATATCGATTCGTAAGGTCATAAGTTTCTCTACAAAATTTCCTATTTGAATAGTCAGATACTTTACATATTTCAAAGGTAAAACGTACCTAGTAGCAAAAAGCAATTCAAAAACCGCATATCTTGAATACCCGTAACATATAAAAATTAAAATGTACCTACTTCAAAAGGTACTAATTCATAAAAGTTATATGACAATGTCACAATATAGGTAAATTTTGTTTAAAGTATCCATTACGCCACAGATAAAGAGGCTTAAAAAGGGCAGTTAATCCTTAGGTAGCAATGTACAGGCATCGCTAAATGATTTTCCCTAAAATTAAGCGATGGACGTGAATAAGACAACGTTGACCATTGCGATTCAATAAAAATGTGAACCAGGTACATACATAAATATCGTGATATTCTGTTTTAATTGTAGGCATTTAGTGTTAACGTCTTAACAATGCCCGTTGTACAAGGAATCCTACTAGATCATAGATCTAATATACCTAGTTTATATATTGCAAACTATAGGTACCAATTCATTAAACTACCAAAACATGGAAACTTCATTTGTATAATAAAAACTCGTAGGTAATAAATATAAGTGAACTGTTATAATCGCTTAACAAAATTTATCAATCAATCAGTACGGTCACTTCCTAAAAACCGCAATTTTACAAACAATTGCGGAACTGGTATTGTTTCTTACCGAGAACAGAGCAGCATGCATTTGAGACATTATTGCGAAGTTTACGCTTCCTGTTTCCAATGAGAATACAAACAAACTCTTTGTTCGCCAATGCAACCAAGTGGGCAGTTAATGTACCTACCGCCAATATTTCCGGTAATCTGACAAGTAACTGATAACGCGTTACTATATTTAGGTATTACACTACTATCAAAATACTCATTAATTAAATATACATATACCCTTATTTCCTGGTAGGAACTTAGATATGCATACAAAATTTCGATCGAGTGTGAGATTACGAAAGTTATTTTAGTACATCGCATGTATCGATAAAACATTTAAAGCGTAAGCAGGTTGTCCTCCGACGTAACGTAATCGGACGCTGCACTATGTCCCTCGCTGAGATAAAGTCGCCCTAGCATTCAAACAAGTGGCGCACGCACACTGGCGCACGATCAGGAAGTACAATGGAGATTAAAAAGACTCGACACACACAAGTCGTTAATGTAATAATATTCGTGTAGAGGTGGACGAATATAAATAATATAGTGTACACACGCACACATGGGGAGAATTTAAATAAAGCATCTCGCGTTGTACCAGGAAGTAGCAGCTCTCTCACACATAGGAAGCGACGATAGTGGGTACGATGCGGCGCTCGCGCACACTTGTGTGTCAACAACGCGTGGGAGCGCGCGCACATGGCCCGATTGGGACATACCAAGCACGCCCCTTGACGATACACTTTTTACGACACGCATATAATATGTCACATATTACTCGGCGACAATGATGTGAGTTATGTCTCCATAAACAAAAATTTACAATCTACACATGTCACTAATATATAGGAGTACTGCAAATAAATGTCACAATCATCACGTCGAAATGGTCTCAAATATTATCAAACGTTTGGTAAAAATGTAATCACAAATTACTCCCGGAATCGGATACGTACTTGGCCGCTTCCTCCTCTTAATAGTAAAACATAGATAATAAAAGTATTTTAGGCTCTAGCTGGCCTTGTAGTTGTAGGTACGTATTGAGACGTACGTCATTAAAATTGTCATCGACGAATTAATCACTTATTCTTGACGTAATATTGTTATTTGACCTTAATTAAAAATGAATTGTGGATACACTTACCTATTTGAAAAAATTAATATGACGTAATTCGAATCGGTATACAGGTACTGATACGTGTAAGGCAGTCGCCTAGATTTGTAAATAAGCCAAAGGATTCGTCTTTTAACATGTGCGCGCTCAAATACGGGTGCATTCCCGAGTCCCGACCCGGTTTTTTGATCATGTTGATCCCAAATCGGAGGGATGCTTTGTCATGCGACACTTGAGCGCACTGCACCGCCCGGGGGTTAGTCGTTAGCTTGAAGCTTAATTGTCTATCTATTCAGATCTCAACAAGTTAACGTAAAATCGATATCTTAAAGGGTAGATATAAAGTGACAACAACGCAACAAAAATGTATTTCACTTTGATGCATTAGTTGATCCTTCTAATAATAAGGTTTTCAAAATATTTTCTAAAGTTATTAAGAACTATTTTATTAGGGCATTTTAAATCTTTGCAGCGAATACATTGGAGTACGTACCTATATACCTATTTTATCGGTTTAATTGTGGTGCTCATTATTTTACTTTATGTTGAATCGGCCTTTATAATTTACATTTTATTAATCAATGCTTTGAAATTTATTTCAGTTAAATTCGAAAAATAAAAGAAAACTAACAGTATTTGTGTAATTTTATTTGAAGTGAGTACCGATCTACGCGTTTTATTTTTCTATATGTAGGTAAATAAAAAAAAGATGGCAAAGATGAAAAGAAAGGGCACGGCAGTGCCCCCAGATCATTTTTATGTGCAGGGATTATATTTAGACGAAGTGATATTATAAAAGGTATGTAGGTAGGTAACACGTTACCTTTGTGATTTTGATTAATCTAAAACTTTTCTTGTCCTACTAAATTATACCATTATTGTACATGTTCCTTTCTATCACGAGATATGCAAAATGTTCGCATGTAAACGTCAAACAGAGACTTATGTAGTGGATTGAGTATAATTTCATAATCAATTGAGTTTACATGTAACAATACAACGCCATTGCATCAATAATTATGTCCTAATGTATAATGTAATGCATGTAATGTGATGCGCATGCGCATACGATGTATGACATATTATAGTGACAGGACTAATGACTAAACATCCTTATACTAAGACTTCTTCTATAGATAATAATCCATATAAACTCACGTATGTAACTTTTATTTTGAAATTGTCTGAGTAATAAGAAAAGTAATATGAAGGTCCATCCGTCCATAAACGTTTTGAGGTTCAGTAGCTTTACTTGATGCCACTTCAACCGTTCCTGTGCGTCTTCTTCAATTTAGCTGCCCACCTATTGAAGGGGCGACCTGTCCTCCTTTTGCCTAAACGTACTTTTATCGGTCTTTCGATGTGGCCTTCCCCTTTAGTTTTCGAATTTTGAGTTTTGTCGGTAAGTTTAGTTTATATGTGGATTACGAGATTACAAGCTCATGCAATGAATATTTTTGGAGGAATATTGAATATTTTTGGAGAAACATTAAATTCTGTAATTTAGGACATAACTTTTAGTTGTTTATAACACAGTGGAGTCTGTTGGGAGATACGGATCTCCTTATGGATTGGCTCTTATGCTCGCAAAGGCATAAACATTAGTATTAATTAGTACTACCTATAGATGACGTATAATGTATGATATGTATGCAATAAATCATAGCATTACATAGTTATATAGAAACTCTAGGGTAACTATGTACGCGCGAATACTCCACTCTTGAAGTAAAATAATATCTCATTTCAGTTATAAAGCAAATAGCGGATTTCAAGCAATTAGTGTAATAATGAAATAATTCCGAAAATGTCCTAAAATGTCTAGTCATATAATTTTTTACTGTAACCTTTACTCCGCTCATATTCGTATCTTATTATGTTTGCGTGACAACAAGCTACCATCGGCCGTCAGTTACCGGAAGAGAACGATTTCTTTGTACTCCATTATAATTACAGTCTTTAGGAACAAAAAGGTCACCTTAGAGTTCACGTTGTCATTATCGCAGCTCTTCGTAACTATTTGCTATAGTTTTTACACAAAATCCAGTGATAGGTTGTCAGTTAGTCACTATTGTCCATGTATTAATAGAAATATAATATAAATATTCAGTCCACGTCAAGCAAGTGGTGACCGTCGCCATGGACATTTGATTACATTACGTAGAATAGGAGAATAACTTTAATCACAGATGTATAATTATCTAGTCATGAAAATTGCGATAAAACGCCTCGAAAAATTTAAACAGCCCTATCACATTTTTCAAAAAAAATGAGAACACAATTTTTGTTCACTCACATTGCGGGTATCACTTTCAATTTTTCCTTGGATACCAAGGAAAAAATAATTGAAATTGGTATAGTCGTTGTACCCTTTGGTGTCAGACTCTGGAGACACTATCACCACACCCATTTCTGCCTTATATAAGCAGTGTTAAACACTTTAACAAATTAATAGACCCTCCAGTCCATCTGATGCCACTAGTCACATCACCAAGCGAGGTTTTATATTTACCGAAATCTAAATAGGTTTTGAGATCCTATATCAAGCCTATTAAGCGCAGTGGCGTAGCAAGGGGGGGGGCGAAGGGGCGGTCCGCCCCGGGCGGCAAATTTTGAGGGGGGGGGAAAGGGGGGGGGGGGGGGGCGGCAAAAACTGATTTGGCAACCTTGTTTTGTCATCAAGTAAGATATTGTCGTTTTTTGTGGTCGTCAAGTTAGATATTCTCGTTTTTTTTTTGGTCTTCAAAATTTGTATAATGTGTTCTACATCTGCCCCGGGCATCGTAAGCCCACGCTACGCCACTGGTTAAGCGATGTTGTATTCTTATTTGATAGACTTGTCGTCTGGATATCAACGTGTCTGCGGTCAATATCAGGTCTTAACTTATCTGGAAAAAAGGAAAAACACCTAAATAGTAGCAATCCGTTGTTACCAGATACATTGCTATAACTAATTATCAAACCAGAAAGTTATATCTTTAAATATTTGAACTCCAAGATCAAACAAATCTCTCAGACGCTGCTTTACATGTAGAACTCCTAATCTCTGGTGGCCTGAACATTTTGGATTTATTACGGAGGTCTATGAATCGATACTTTAAACTTAAAATGTATCTACATCTTAACCTATACATTACGTAATTTGAAATATTTAAGTAAACAATTTACAAGTGTCAAGAAATTATACAACATGAGACATCTAATTAGATATCTATAATAAAAGGGATATGTTCCGGTTTAAAATAACTAATGCTAATGGATATTTGGTCATTCTATCGTCGATTTACGCTTATCCAATGACATACATTAAAAACCCTAGATGTATTTGCTACTGCCTTATTTGCTAATTTGCCTATAATTTGCTACAATGTGCCTACAATTGGCCGAATGAATATTAAATCATAGGTAGGTACATCTATGTCATTGACGAAATTTTAATGAGGTGTTTGTAATAATGCATAGGTAGTTTATTAGCTCGTATTTATCAGCTTTTTTTTGTTCCGCATTATAATAAAGTTGGGGTCAAAGTTCCTCGTGTAGTTTAATTTATGACAACTCTGCCTGTTGTCGCTCGCAGTTGTCGTTGTCGCTGAATAAATAGGTGATGAAAATAAAAAGATTTCCTAAATGGCGATAAATCGCCAAACATTTCAGAGATACAAATTATATCAGGATCTTTTAATATCCTGATAAAAATAGACGCTTTCCATACTCATAGCCCCTAACTAGGTTTTTTTTCCTGTATCGTGGGTGCCATGGAAACACACAAAGACGAATATACAAATACCCAGGCCCAGAAAGGATATCTAAATTCAACATTCAAATGTCTCTCTGGCCGGGAATCGAACCTAGAACCTACTGCGCGTCAGATCGGCACTGTGACCACTCCGTCACGCGGGTCGTTTGATAGGTTTTAACCTTGCAAAGCTGTAAGTCACAAATTATAAATCACCCCCCTAAATTTCTTTACTGACTCCTGTAAGTTAAATATACATAATCTATGGGAAATTATTGTGTTGCAGCAAACCGTATCAAATCCCAGTTTGTTGCAATACAAAATACCTGAATGTATCAACAAATCCTATGTGAACCAATTTGAAAACGAAGTTACGTGCATTAAAGAACGAACAAAGATACTTCACAGCATTAATAATAAAAAAGTCCACTTTGAGGAACACTGTTCTAGGCAACTACAATAATATGTAATAAAGTTAAGTGATAAAAAGTAAAAAAAAAGTGCCACAAATTTTTCAGCTACAAGGGTTGTCTGAGAGGGAAAGCTATAACGCAATAAATTTGCCCTATTGTAACTTATATTTTCACACGCGCAAATAAATAAACGTAATTACTCTTAACACCCATAATCTGTAATAGGTACACAAAAGTAAGTTAAATATTGGTTTATTCGTAGGGAGTCAAAATATCTTGTAAAACTATCATTATATCTAATTTGGACGATATCAAATCATTTTAGAACTATTCCTAATCTTTATATTGAAAAAGGTCAAACTGAAAATTACTTAAATTACTCACGATGGTGAAAAGAGAACTCTATGGGAGGCGAAGCAAGCTACAACTCAGAATGAAAACATAAGTCTCACGTGGTCTCATCCTAACACTAATAGAAATAAACATAAAACTTTCCGTTGAAACAGAAGAATTTCTTAACCATGGCAACATAACATTGCTTACCGCGCCTCTGGTTCACAAGCGGTTAGTGGCGCAACTTTTCGGTGTGACATCATTGCCTAGTTCTGAGTGGCACAAAGTTATGTAACGCGAAAACAACGCCGTCGGAATCGGGGTCGTGCTCCACTACCAAACATTCGGAAGTGGCGTACGATCTTTTCGCGATTAAGACTGCGAACTTGTTACCATCGTTAAAATTTATTAATCCAGATATTCATTTTAAATCAGCAGCACACGCTTTTACATGACATAAGCATTTTCACAAAAAAATAAGCATTAGCTTAAATTAAATAATAGCAATAGATTAAAATAGGATTTTTATCTTGTTAAGTTTTGGTAACGTTAACATAGTGCTATGGACTAGTTTTTTTTTTTTTTCATTTTTGCAAAAGCGGTCTTTGAACAAAATTTTACAAAGTTCGATGATGATGCGACTATCAAAATATGTGGTTATTTTGGTATTAACACAACCTTTGTTTCTCTTTCTAATCAAATAAGTCCATTACTCGGTAGTACCCTCTATGATTCGACTTTGGAACACCGCCGTTACATCTATCTCTGCTTGATGGAAATCCAAAGACAGCACAGTTTATCAGAAGTGTTAAGCGAGACTATGTTATGATTTGGTAAGTGTCATTAGGAAGACACTAATCTGAGACTTTTTTTGTCTTCAAGGGTGGCAACACATCTGTGGACAGTAAGACTGCGATCTTATCTGTGGTTCATTGCAGCAGCGGTGGCTACTTACTATCAAATAGGCTTTCTATATTACTATTTGTCATACTACTTAAAAAAATATATGTTTAGTAGCTTTAATTTACTTAATTTCTGAAAACAGATTGACAAATAGAAGGTTTGGGCATAAGGAGTTTTCAGAATTGAAATTTCAATCTTAGTCCATGTTATCTATGCTTTCCAAAGAACAATGCAGGAAGTGAGGCCATTTCCATGGATTTAAAATTTCAAATGTAACGTCATCGTATATATTTACAGTATTCCGGTTAAGTCAATTCATTTTCACTGCATTGATCGCCATAATCGTTTATTTATGAGTGTAAAAGGTAAATTTCTACTCAATGTTTAGGACGTAGGAATTACCAAGTATCAAACAATATTACACGATCCGTTATTTTTTTGGAGTTGGCCTCAACACTCTCAACATCAAATGGCCTGCATTAAACAAAATCCATAAAAACAAATAGAATTTAAGTTCTAAATGCATTTGGAAGCATGTACATTAGTTATAAGAAAAAAATAAAAAAATATTAAAATTTTTGTGTTTTTGTTTTGACTGTAACAATTGACATGACTGTAACAATTTTGGCTGAACTTTCACTGATAAGAAACTGATGGTATATTGCCTGAATATTTTTCACAGCCAGGTTGTCGTCATCGCCGACAGTTGCTATCAAACTCCTCTTTGAAAATATAATAGTTTGATAATTTTTGTTGATGTTGAAAATATATTATTAAATAATTGTTGTATGTGCACATGTCATCATATCTTGATGACATGTGCAGTTAATTTAACACATGTAAAATCGCGGAGCATAGCTACATTTAAACAACAACAAGGCTGATTTTACTATTTTCATTATTAATGTTTCAAGTGGTTTGAAATTCGACACAACTCTTTACAATATTACACCATTATTATGGAAATAAAGTTTGAATGAAATTGATTGGAAATAGCATCTAAATTTTAACAAAACAATAGCTTATTTTTAATTACATTTAATACGTATAAATTTCAAAAATAATAATCTGTTGTAGATGCGCGATATTTCCGCGATAAATACCTATCTACTTCCCTTTCCGCGGCGGTGGTGCGGACAACCCAGAAAATGGAACGAGATCCCCCCCCCCCTTCCGGTCCCCAGCCTGTCACTGTCTAATTTCCTCTTCCCCGCGTATTCATTTCCGGCTTAAGAACTCTGCGTCTTTCATTTCCTATACATTTAGGCTACAAAATTTGTGCAACTAGTTTTATTTTACTTATCAGTTCTAACACAACAAAGCGTTTGAAAAAATCACCATATTTCAAGCAATTAAAATTTAAGTTGAGAACAAAGGTCAATTTTGCGCGTACCAGAATTCTGATTTTTTTATTTGTATTTCTTGGCGATAGAGTACATAAAATTATGCTTACTTCTCTGAGTCTAATATAAAATACGTTTCCGGTGCTTAAATACCTACCACTTAGTCACAAAGTTAAGTTTTCCATTTGTTTAATTTTATTCAATGTTAAATAACCATTACGTGTTTTTTAATTAGTCTCGAGAATTTGTTCAAATATATTTTCTCGAAACTAATTTAAAAAAATCAGTCAAGTGCGAGTCGGACTCGCGCACGAAGGGTTCCGCACCATTATCTACAATATTGAGCATTATTATTGAGCAATTATATATATATTTAATTTTTAGTATTTGTTGTTATAGCGGCAACGGAAATACAGCATTTGTGAAAATTTCAGCTTTCTAGCTATCACAGTTTATGAGATACAGCCTGGAGAAGGACAGACAGCGGAGTCTTAGTAATAGGGTCCCGTTTTACTCTTTGGGTACGGAACCCTAAAAAAGAAGTTATAAAAATGCTAACGATACATATGCATCCATTATATGATATGTATACAGTTTTAATAGTCTTCTCCTCATGACTGACTCTGCCGGCTATGGGTATCAGCTCAGTGCGATGGGTAATTCCCTTGTGAACTACCCGGGCAAAAAGGGTACCCTCGAGACCCGAATAATCCTTATCCCCAACCAGTGGCGTAGCGTGGCCGCACGCCGCCCGCGGCGGAAGTTGAACTCGCCACACATTATACAAATTTTGACGACCAAAAGAAATAAAAAGACGACAATATCTAACTTCACGACCAAAAAAAAACAACAATGAAATGAAATGAAATGAAATGAAATGAAATGAAATATCTTTATTTTGTATAGGCCTACAGGGGCACTTACAAATTGTCATTTACAGTATTTTTTCTTACACTACCACAAGATCGGAATGCCTATGAATATCCAGATAATCTTATCTGGGTTGATTACTGATATTTATAGGCAGATAAGATGCATCTGAGCATCTTACCTGAGTTTAGCCACAGATGCGTCGCTACACTTGAGGACTAAGCTAGATGACCTCAGATAAGTATCCTTCTAATAGAAACATATGAGCGCTTAAAACTGTTGTTATTAGGTAGAAATGTGTGTGACTTTAATACCCCCAGAGTGCAATCAAAAATTCTTCCTATAAAAATTTCTAAAATCGAGTATGCGCCTTCGATTTCAATTCTGTACCCTTAAAACGGGATGCCAAATTTCATATCATCAAACTATCACGCCTTGTGAATACAGTAAGCCACATCTAGTGGCTCTAACTCCACAACACTTCTAATGAAACACATTAATAACATCTGCGCACACTAAAATGTCTTTTGTTTCTTGCACGATTTCGGAAATTGTGCAATATTTTGTTATTTTCATGTACTATTACGGTCACAATTACAGAACAGATATACATATTAATCGCTAGACATACATGCAGTGATTATATTAATATTGTGTTTACATGAAATGCATATCATATTAGGATTAAACTGATAAATGTATTAAAATATGGTAGTTGGATGGGTGACCACTGGCAGCTAATGTATGCGCTCCCGTGCGTCCTAGAACAACATGTTAGTCAGTCGGATATAAGAGGGAGTAAATCTTGCAAATATATATTAGAGTAGTTTAACAATAGGAGTATTAGTGAGACATAATAAACAAACAAAGACGCTTTCTACACTCATAGCTCCACACTAGGATTTTCTCCTGTGCCGTGGGTGCCATGGACACACAAAGACGAATACACCAACACCCAGACCCAGAACAGAAATCTAAACTCATCATTTAGATGTCTGTCTGGCCGGGAATCGAACCCGGGACCCACTGCGCGTTAGATCGGTACGGTAACCGCTTGGCCACGCGGGTCGTCAACATAGGGTTAATAAGAACATCCCATGCTCTTCTCCCATGAATATGGTGTACTGGAGCAAGCTTTTATAATTCAAACTGGTAACATCGTTTAAAACATGAATTCTCAAAACGAAATTTTTGATCATAATGATATATTTATATATAATTTAACGCTTATATGAGTCTTTATCAAAATAATCAACTAAAGGTATTACCTGTACCATATATAAATATATTTAGAATTCTATTTATTAGTCTATTTACTAGCTTTTATTTCATACCAATATTGTCGCAGTAGTAAAAAAGTTCATCCCACCCAGCCCTTTTTTCCTCTATTTTAAGGCGCCATTTTGAAAAATTATATAGTCTATGCAAACTGAGACGATTCTAATGATATGTCATACGTCACAATCCGTCAAGTCGTTTGGGCTGTAACGCACGCCAAAGAAATGGACATACACACAAACGAACATACATACATACGCTCGAAAAATATTACCCTCTTTCTGACGCAATCACGTAATAAGTGATTGTTTTGAGAAAACATTGCAAATTCTTAAAGCCTTAGTGACGATTCTAGGCAGGCATAACCGATGTACACCTAATGTCAATTCAGCTCCATTATTATTTACTTACGATCAACATGTCATACAAACATAATTACTAAATTTATGATCAGAGCTCCGACGATATGGTCAATATCAAATAATTTATGGACAACATACAAATTGCACAGCAATGTTTACAGTCGTACGCGTATCATGTACATATTTTCATTGTACAACGTGTTTTATGTTATAGAATTTATAAACTGGTATCAAAGAATGTAATCTTTAATGTAAATGTTTAATGTAATTGTTAGGATATTTTATTGCGATAATTAGCAACATCGTTAGAAACATTAAAACGAAAAACCTAACAACTTGAAACGATATGTTATTCATAATGATGTATATTTTATTGAAAGTATTACAATATATATTTTTAGATAGATATTGGCATAATAAGAAAAAATCGTCCTTCCCCCCTTTTTCGTCTTTATCCAGGCGTCATTTTTTAAAATTATATAGCTCATGTCACTCTGCAAACAGAGACGATTCTAATATATCATACGCTACAATCCGCCAAGCCGTTTGGGCTGTAGCTTATGCCAAACATCCATACATGTGTACATACGCTTGAAAAACCTTAGCCTCCTTCAACACAGTTGGGTAGAAAGCATGGTCACTGAAATGAAATGAAATGAAATAAAATGAAATGAAATGAAATGTCTTTATTTTGCATAGGCCTACGGGGGCACTTACAAATTGTCAGTTACAATATTTTTTCTTACACTACCACCGGATCGGAACACGACCACAACTGAGAAGATCCGGCAAGAAACTCAGCGGGTTTGTCTTTTTTGTTTATATAATATCTTTTTTTCTTTCTTTTTTATAACAATTTATTTTTTACATTGCAATAAAATTAGCTCCAGTATCTTGCCTTAAATTTGGCTAAATATGAGGCTTGTTTGGCAACTGTCCTTTTAACCACGAAAGTCTTCTTTTATGCATCACTGCAATTATCTTGATAACTCTACTACCTAAATGGAGACTAAGTTGGAATGCCTCGTATATTTGTATATCTCTCTTATCACGCCCTTAAAACCAGCATATATCGAAATCGAACCACGGAAGGTTTTAACACCCTAAAACCACAAAAGGTTATAACACCTTTAAACCACAAAAGGTCATATATTTAGTAGATACTTAACACCAAATCAAGTATTTGTGTTAAGCCGTCTCATAACCTAATTTCAGATTCCATACACGTAAACAATATCTATTTGTCCGATATAATCACATTAGTTCTCCAAACATTTGTTGTATGGACAAACAAAATAAATGGAACAACGCGTACTAATGGAAGGATTTATAATATTTGGAATATTCGAAAACACTCAACGCCGATCAAAGTTCGCATTTAAAACCCACGAACTAAATAGAAGAAGAATAAACGTACTATTTACCTTCAAAATTGCATTCAAATAAATTTTTAACCCGCCAACAATGGATTTTGATAAATTTTTGACGCGATAGCTTGATGCTGGTTTTAGGCAGATAAAAATTGGTAGGTTTAACGCTTGTAACAAAAACCGATCACGCGAAAATCATCCAGCATTCATCTTTATCACTTTTATAGTTAAAATTGTAAATCATTTTTATATTCGAGGGATCGTGTCGGAAAAAGTTTAATGCTCTATATAAAGTAAAAACTATGTACAAAACATTTAGTGAACAATGCATACCAGAGTGTTTTGTATTCGTAGTATTCCTCTCACCTATCACGTATCTATCTATCGCAACTCCGACCGATCTTAAACTATCTGAATTCAGCCGTTACCCGCCGTTTTCTTTAAGTCGTTAGTCCATCTGGTCGGGGGGCGGCCTACACTCCTTTTGCCCACGTGGTTTACATTCAAGAACTCTTCTATCCCATCGTTTATCTGCCCTACGAACGATGTGGCCTAAAATCCCGTACATGGGCAGCAGCGTGATTCTGATATCACCAACACACTTATCAGTCCGGTAACTGTAGCAAAACAAGCTGGAAATGTCGTTTTTATAACGAGGGGGAACCTTCAAAAGGCACCCGACGCTGTGGGAGCAACACCTCGGTGGTCGTCCTCAGCGCTGCATGGAGGACTCCGGTATCTCCATCGGAACACAATCGGAGTCCTCCGAGCGTGATGCCCCTTTTGGGCTCTTTCCCGATGAGCATGGACGCTCACCGTGCCTTCATGTGTTACCGGGGCATGCAACCATACATGCCACTGTCCTTCCCGGAGTCGCTTGGCTGGACGGTTCAAGCTCTTACTCCTGTCACCCGGTCATCCCTGGACGCACCATTTTAGTCGCCTCTTACGACAAGCAGGGGATACCGTATCCCCATTCTGATCCCGGAACTACATGGACAGCTGGAAAGGCCTATGTCCAGCCGTGGACTTCAATGGGCTATTGGATAGAATTTATACCGATGCGGATACAAAAGAGCTCTATAAGGCTAATAGGCAAATCTACTAATATAATAATATTAAATGTAAATTACTAAAGGTAATAATTTTCAAACGTAACAGAGTGGGCAATGGATTTTTATTGCAACATAGTGGTAAAGTTATAGATGGAAGAAAGTTTGAAAATCTCTTGCCTACAAAGTAGATTTACAGATACTAGCATCACTGAACTAAAGGCAGAAACATCTGTAAAATTTGTCCGTAATTGAACTATAAGTACTCATATATCCACTCAAGGACCTAACCAGTTAACGAATTCAACGCTTGAGCGCATTTGAATTGGGCGCGTCATAACGCCCAAGTGGCTCGCGTTAGACGCACGTGGTAACTGCAGACAATAGCGTATCTAATTACCGTTACAGTTCTAGCGTTCACTGGATAAAGTAGTTCGCTAGTGTAGCAGGCTGTTACTATGACCCGTAAACATCTT
>DWNE01002343.1:0-19134 GCA_018249875.1 Cecropterus toxeus | reverse complement strand
CTGTTCGGAACTTGTATATATGCGCGATGTTGAGAAAACTCCGATAGCGTGATTCAGAATACGGTGACGTCATCTCTCGTTGAGTAGCGGGAGGTCGCCACATATTATATCATATCGTATAATATATCATTTGACGACCCGCGTGGCGGAACGGTCACCATGCCGGTCTGACACGCAGTGGGTTTCGGGTTCGATCCCCGGCTGGACATACATCTGAATGTTAAATTTAGATGTCTTTTCTGGGTCTGGGTATTCGTGTATTCGTGTTTGTGTGTCCATGGCATCCACGGCACAGGAGAAAATCCTACTGTGGGGCTATGAGTGTAGAAAGCGTGTTTTTATATCGTATAACATATCACTTCATAAAATCGATATTTATTAACTATTGTTGAAACGATACGGTGTACATATCATATAGTATCAGTGATAGCCTAACGGTTGAAACTCGGCCTCTCAATCGAGGGTCCGAGGTTCGAATTCCAGGCACGACTGTTTTTTCTAAAATTATGTGAGTCGAGTGAGTCGCGGTTTGATATAGTCATAAAATATTTTAATTTTGGAAAATTATTCCCAATTAATTAATTAATTAATTTGTATACTTAATTATTTGTATAATTAATTAATTATTTTGGTTTTACAGGGCCACCACCAGACAACGTGATGACGTCAGTGGAACTGGTGGTCGAAAATGATGGTGAGAGACGAGTGGTGGAGATGACAAGGCTTCCTGGACAAAATACGGTAAATATTCCTTTTACTTCTAACCGACTGCGTCAGAAAAAGGGTACTTTTTTCGAGCGTATGTTTATTTGCATGTATGTCCATTTCTTTGGCACGCGCTACAGACCAAACGGTTTCACGGATTGTGACGTATGACATATCATTAGAATGGTCTCAGAATGGTGAGAGACAGGAGGGATGATTTTCTATTATCGCGACAACATGGGTATCAAATGAAAGCTATTGTAATACTTTTGCTTGACTATCTTGACAAAAAATCATATAAACGTCAAATTAAACATAATTATATCACAATGAACCAAAAAAATCGTTTTAAGCAGTTTGGTATTTTGTTTATGTTTTTAACGATGTAACTAGTTTCAAAAACTCATATAAAGCCTTGCATAAGATATATCAACAAAAAAAAAATACATTTTAAGCAGTTGGGTTTTTGTGTTACTGTTTTTAACGTTGTTACTATTTTTATTTATCTTTTATCTATATATATAAAAGGCAATTCCGACTCACTGACTTATATATCAACGCACAGCCGAAACTACTGTACTTAGAACCTTGAAATTAGGTACAGGGGTTATTTTTATGGTGTAAGTGAGCGATAAGAAAGGATTTTCAGAAATGCAACCCCTAAGGGGTGTAAATAGGGGTTAAAAATGTGTATGAAACCCCGCCAATTTTGAAGCTCTATGAAACTTAGCATTTGGCTTTCTGTAAGTAGGTACACCAAATTATTTAATGCCTAACGAAGCGGGCATGGGTTTGCTTGTCTTTCTATGTTATCTAATAAAAGCCTTATTTCCACTTTTATATAATTTCAGAGATCAGATGGGTTGTGGAACGTATAATAAATTGAAATAAAATTGTTTTAATAATATGACATGCAGATATGACCTAGCAGATTGTACAGTCTATACAATTGCTAGGTGCAATGCGCGAAAATTAATTCAAAAATTGTTACTTCTAAATTTGCTTCCTGTAAAGAGATACTCCCATATATGACCCGTACTATCGTATTTTTATGAAAAAAATATAAAAAGACAACTAAGTGCATTACAAATCGATCACGCTTTCAATCCGTGTGCATAATCGTAGCTGTTCGTACATCGCTGAACGGACGTGACCCAATCTTGCAGAAAGTTCCGTTCCGAAAGGTAAATTAAATGAAAACGTAGAAAGCTGGTGAATAGGATTGAGGTATTTAATGTTACAGAATACACATTTGCTTCTATTCTCATATATTATTATTCTCATAATTTAAATATTACGGTGGTTTCTTTTTCGTCCTTATTGTCGTTAACTCATTATTGTCCCACTGCTGGGCAAAGATCTTCTTTCAGAATAAGAAAGTTTTAGGCCATAGTCCACCATGAGAAGAGATTTTAAAAGAGAGTTCTACATAGGTATGAGTTGAGGAATGTACGCAAAAAAAAATTAGGCTAATAAGACTATATTATTTTACCGAAACCTGTATAATTTTCATTATTTAATAATCACATCATCACATATAATCACTCCCCAAATGATAAAATGTATCTGAATGAGTCCTAAAGTAAAAGATTAAAAAACTAAAGTAAAAGATATAATCAGACAGAGCGGTCATGTAACGTCGTTTGTTTTATTGGGTGCTCCCGCTCGAAATTGGATTTGGAAAAGAGAAACTTTGTTTGCATTATTCTTCCTCTGAAATCATATTTACGTTTAAATCGAACATTTTAGAAGGGCGACGTAAGTTAAACATTGATTTTGTATTTCATAAACTCGATTAATCTAAAAAGATGGCGAAGTGCCTAGTAAATATATTTTGTTTTGTACACATTTTATCTTTTCTGCCTTTTTAATTTATTAATAAGCCATTGGTAGGAATAACTTTTGTATTTTTTATAGAATTAAAGTAGCAAACGTGTCTGCATTCTACTTGTGATCAGAAGCCACTGACACATGACAATTGTAACTGCATTAATAGTGATACTAGATGTAAGAGATTGCTGTACATGTCCATAATTGGCTTACATATAAGTATTACCGTCTGGTGCATGTTAAATACAAATGTGATGTTTTGCTGTTGGTATGTCTAAATAAATAAACAAATAAATAAATAAAAAGTGTTAATTCCCAATCAGTGGTATAGTTTGCCACAGATTTGACGCCATTCTAATGACACTTCTTTTGTCTGGAATGTTTGGTCACTTTGGTGCCGAATATGCACCACAAATTTCACTATTATCTTATTAATTTACTTAAATATAAAAGTACAAATAATTACTAGAACAACAAGCCTTGTTTATTCAAATGCATACCAAGACACTGGAGCTAGCTTTTATTGCTATATAAAAAAACAATTCGTAAAAAAGACATGTTATACATACAATACATACATACAAAAAAAGCGCTGTTTCTTGGCGAATCTTCTCAGTTGAGGTTGTGTTTGGATCCGGTAGTAGTGTAAGAAAAAAAACTTAAAGACAATTTGTAAGTGCAGGGGCACTACAAGGTAAAATAAAGACATGTTGCCGTTAAACTGCAATTAGCCTTTACGAGTGTTATTAAACTTTCGTACAAGAAATAAGACTTGCAGTGTTATTATATCTTTTACTTATAATTACTGCATTTATGCAAGTAAAAAAAATAATACTCATGGAAATGTTACTTATACTTGCATAGAACGTCAACATTTTTTTAAAAACCATTGGTTCAGAGTACGTTTTTCCGGAAAATGCGGTAAATCCTCATCAGATCCACATCGTGTTCTATAAAAAGTATGTTTCCAGCCATTTCGTGGAAAGACTGACAAGTGATCCGTGTGATGAAAAAACTCCATTGATACAGGCATTTTTATCGCATTTATTTTAAGGAAAGACGCATTTTATTTTATGGATACGGTAAATATATATTTTTAAGATTTAATAGAAGTTTAATAGCGTTATAGTGACGTCACTTTGTTTTTGTTTTGTTTTTGTATTTATTTCAGAAAAACTTTTGAGTTAACACCCACGGGATAGTGATATAAAAAAATATTGTACTGTCACTTGCGGACGTCCGCCATATTGTAGTTAAAAAGGCACTAAGCTTTAATTTAACAATATTTCTTTTTAGGTTAACTGGTTTGAATTGTAGTGTCACATTTGACCTTCATATTCTAACAAACTTAAAGTAACGACGGACCTACAATGACACTGAAAACCGAATTGACCTCTAAAGGCAAGTTAAAATTTGTAAAGAATCCTCGTAGTTAGGATACGTAGTTCATAACCACATTTTTTATTTCTAATAAACTGCCGGTGAAACCAAAATATAATAGACTTTTGCTACATAATTACTCCAACATACAGTGTTAAGTTTCCGTCGAGATATCATTTTAAATAAAAAATTTAGACTTCACTCTTGGGACTCTAGTGGATAGTCCTCCCCTAATGGGAACTTTTGCCAATATTCATCGCGCCTTACCTGATGTTGATAGTTATATCAAAATATATGTCAGAAACGGTCATTAGTTTAGACGGTAAACGAAACGCGGCATGAGTTTCGAGAGATGGCAATACTATCGCGATGACGTCAATCGACACTCCGGTTTCGTGCTACAAGAGAGCCTAGATCCCGGAGTCCTCTTCGCAGCGCCGAGGACGGCCATCGGGTGGGTTTTAGTGCGGTAAAAATCCCACATAACATGACATGGCGTCGCTCCCACGACGTCAGGTACCTTTGGAAGGTTTCCCCCTCGAGAACAAAAAAAAAGGGGGGACGGTGCGCGTAAGCGGCACTCAGGGTCACTTTCCATTGCACCATCGTGGAGAGCGGTACATCCACTCTACGAACTGTTTTTCGTTTCGTTTGCTCGCTGGTTATAAACCACAGCCTGCAAACATATATAATGCTAAGTTGTTAACGTAATAAAAGTGGTTATAGAGTATTTTCTTGATATCTTTGCTCGACTAGCCATCTTAACGCCCACGTGATGTCCGATTAATTCTGACGACCGACATATTATAATAAAAAACTGCAAGACGCTGCTGCCCATCTTCTGGATTTTATCCTTCAGTCGTTCTCTGCGACATCTATGGAAAAGAAAGAAATGGTGCTATTTAAGCCCAATATATTCAGGCGCAATGCACGAGATACCCACGATACTCACCCCCATTTACTATAAATAAATATATATAGAGCGTTGCTACACTGAACCCTCGAGTAATTGTTCGTTATATTTATTTACTTATGAGATATAGCTCAGAGTGTAACATATTACATTCTGCCATGTTCAGATATTTCATACGTACGTGAAGACGGGTCATTGACTCGCTACAAATCTTCCCGGAAGTCCCTAAGAAATATTTCCCGCTCCAACACAAAGATCGCACAGACAAAAGGATATTAGGCAGAGTTCCGCAAATTTGAAAGGTCGGCAAAAGTTCTTAGATCCATTTTTATTTTATGCAGAAAATATATCGTAATGAAAAACAATATATGATGAAAAATTCTTGATTAAAAATAATTGAAGATTTACTATTACTCTGAAACGAATGCTATATAGCGAAAAATACAAATTGACTATAACTATAGATATTATGTGATACTTAAAATAGTTTTTCTTTTTTGTTCTAAATTAGAAATACTTGTAAGCCATCATTTATATTAATTTTCTTCCGCTCCAAAACTGTTACCTGAATTTTCCCGCTACCGCTATTATATGCTTTATTACCAGATATTTTCAAACGGATCGCTGCTTTATTTTTCCGGAAATATTTTTACAAATTTCGATACGCAATACGGATCGGACAATAGGATATTAGGCAACGTTCCGCAAAGTTCGGGACACCAGAAAGGAAAAGCCAAAATATTGCTGAGCCATCCTGTTATTAAAATCCCTGTTATTGGGTGGATAAGGGTCCTAAGTATCGACAGTTACTGATTTATAACATACATAATACAAAGGGGAATTTTGCGTTATTTTTTCTTTCAACACAGAGACACTGGAATACATGTTATTATACACTATTGTGTACCGTATGTACGTCTGTTATATTATTGTTGTGTCGGTGTTGAATAACACCGCTTGTATGAATTTCAGGTCGTTGATTAGTCCGAATATAGACACCCAAACCCAAGTATGAATCGCTCTGCCACGTGGGTAATCTATCAATAAATCCTCGATTGACAAAACTCAACAAACTCAGCCCAGAAAACTCAATATTAACCCTTTTAAGGGAATCTGGCTAAAAAGTTGTTAAATATAAACAGGACTTCCACCCCGATCCAAATGGATGATCTCGAAAGTTTCCGAAAAAATAAGGGTGGCGGAGAACGCAGTAACGTACTTTAATCTTTAATCTTATAAATAACTTTCATTGGCTTTCGGGAAAGCTTTTAAAGGACCCATTTACAATAAAGACGGTAAATTGAAAATAAGCGCAGTAGATTTACCGTTAAATAGTCCGAGGTGGAATGGAGTGTATTGCTTGTATTACAGGTAATAGTAATACACAGAGAGAAATTAGTAAATTGGTATCAAATTATCAATGATAGTTTAATATAAATAAAAGCTTATTGGTTATTTATCATTCTCCTGCTTATACCTATATCAGTAAAAATACTGAATTTCAAGTTCTTCGCTTAATATATTCGATGAAAGCACAAGGAACTAATAGGCGAGCAGACGGATTGATAAGTTTATTATTACAATCAGTGAAATGAAAATAAGTCTTCAAATTACTTTAAAATACAAAATACTTTTTAGATGTATGAAATATTAAATGAAATTAACTATCTATCTGTAAGGCCATAAGGCTGTTCAAGAAAGTTGCAAAAAGAACTCTCTTTCAAAGGCGTCGACACCTTGACGATTTCTTTAATGTTACAAATATCCATAGGCAACGTTGACTACTTTCATCAGGTGACCCGTCTGCCTTATCAGTTAAATAAAATAAAAATAAAAATATTTTATTGATTTAACACATTCACATTTAACAAGTCGCAAGAGCCCTGTACTAGGTACGAGACCTATGTTACAGGTACTGTTTGGTACAGATATATAAAAATCCAATCCAATACAATCCAAAACTACTTCGCTATATTAGCTATAAACCGTTTATAATAGTTAAAGCAACCTCTAAAAGGTGAACTTTTGAATTATAATTTTTTGTACACAACTTTTGTAAACCAAAACCAAATATACAAATGCTTATAAACATATAGGGGAATTCTTTACCCCATAATGACAGGGGTGGTGTCGATATTTTAGGGTAACACGGAACACCACTTGGATAATGGTAATTTTGTTTCGGCTATCTCTATAATATTGTAAAGATAAATAGTACGTCATATTTTCCGCAACCAAATTTGTAAGTTCTAGACGATGTATCTTAAACTTTGTCAAGAAAGATTACCTTAAATGTTTTAAATTACTCCAGATTATTGTTTCACGTTTAGAAGTTGTACAACTTTCTTGTAAAATCACCTTTTACTTCTTCTATATCCTAATATAAAAGTGTAGTGATATTGCGCGAAGTACTTCTTTAGTCACTCTATTAGGTTATTTTTGAGTTTTTTGAGCCTCTTCTTGTAATTGTAGAAGTGAAACGTACCACATCACTTCTATGCGTATTGACGCAAGTGCCTGCGCTCAACTGAGATCTTCACGGGACGTATAGTAATTACAACTTAACAGTTTCACCAATATTTCACGTGTACGGCGAGTTCACAGTAAGTTTCGCTGTGACCACAGCGAAACTTACTGTGAACTCGCTCGAAATATCGACAAAAAGAAAAACCGCATGTCGTGAGTACCCGCAGCATATTAAATTGCATCAATTCCGCGTTAATATTCGTCTAAAAGTATGAAATCATATCTGAAGGTACTAAACCTATGCATACCGCCGCTTTGTTTTTGTGCTGTCGATAATCATCATTAACAGTTCTATTTTACTTTTCAGGACTTTACAGGACGTTCTAAAGTCCTAAAATTTCATAAGTACTCTATCAAAATTGTATAATTATTTTACTGTATTGATTAATTTTAAAATAGTATGACAAATCCTATCATAGTGTATCGAGTTAGTGGTAAGATAATAGTATCACTATAAGACCTACTAAACAATGGGTGTTAAAGACCCTTAAGCACAACATTGGGGCCTTCGTAGCCACATGGTGCCTCCTATTTGGCTAGCTACCGTCTTGTCGTTAACACTTTACGGTGCAGTAAATCTCATGGACGACGGCATACAAGTGTCTTGTTGCAATATATGTATGTGTAAGCGCCTGGTCGTAACTTCGTCCTGGTAGGTTTTTAAGAATGAAGTAGCAAAGGAGTGTGCAGTCCACCTGATGGTAAGTAGTTACTGCCACCCCTAGACATCTGTAAGCAACTTTATATAGAACTGAGATTCTATCTGCAGTCGATCACAGATGCGTTACTATCACATCCTTCCAACGAAACGCAAGAACTGCTTTACGCTAGAAATAGGTGTCACGGTGATACTTCCCTGGTCGAACTACATTGGTTCTACCGCCTTCCAAATGAAAGTAAAAAGTGGTAGAACCCTTTGTGGTTCGACTCCGGAAACACCACTTCTTCTACCACCATCAAAACGTACATATGTAAACAGTACTTAGATATACTAACACAAACTTTATCAATTACGGAAATGACCTATCCTAAACTTTACTAGATCTCTACAGATTCCGAAGTCTTACCTCGTTCGATCATGAATATTCCTTCTCCTGAGGATAAAGTTGCAATACCTTATCAAACAGCAACAAAGACAAATGCACTCAACCCGGGATCGGGAATTCCAACTTATCTCTTCCATTGACTAGGTACGAACGGTAACGAGGCTACTTAAAACCTATACAAACATAAACTGTATATGTAAATACAAATTAAAATTAAACATTTTATACACTCGTATAAAATCTTTTATTTTAATTTATTTTTTAATTGTTAAATTACGAATAAATAATATAATAATAATAATAGTTTTTATTTCGGACCATGGTCCATAATGCGTGTTAGTATACAATTACTTATAATAGTTTTTATTTCGGACCATGGTACACAATGCGACTTAGTATGCAATGACTTAAACCTATGTTAGTATACAAGGTAAACCAAAAATAAAAGCTAAAAAAATATATAAAATGGTTTTTAAAATTACAAACACAAAGTTTGTTTAGTTTTTTGATATTTAGAAGGTGCTTATTTGGATCTAACTTTTTAAAAGTAATATGTTATTCACAGTTCACAATTAAACTATACTACATATTAACTACAGTTTTACTATATGTGAAGATAAATTAACTTTACGGTGAAGGAAAATATCGTCAAGAAACCTGCACAGGTTTCTTCGCGATATTTTCCTAAACATTCTCTAAAAAAAGTTTTCAAAGGTGAGTGAAGTTTGCCAATTCGTACTTGGACAGTGCGGACCATGAGTTTAAACTCTCTTTGTAAACAGAGACCCATGCCCAGCAGTGGGTCAATAAAGAGTTGACAATTTTAAAGTTCATAATAAATTTAAATATAAATCCCCTAGTGATAAGGAACAGGGAGGTCGGATTGTATCTGCGGCTCGGAAAATTTTCCGTGTATGACGTAATTTCTCGTTCGTTACGCTCAAACTTTTCTACGAAAAAATTAAAAAGGAATATCAAAAATAGCCTTTTCACGTGTAATTCTCTGGTATGTTATACGAGTAATACATTCACGAAGGAAAAAGTTTAAGTTTAAATTTGAATGTTAATTCATTGAATGTTTTTTGTTCTTAAATGGATGTGACAATATACATAGAAGACAAAACGTTTTTTTTTATAACATTGAAGCAACAAACAAGCATGCATCTGATGGTAAGTGGTCATTGTCGCCCGTGGGCATCTGTAAGCAACTTTATATAGAACAGAGGTTTTATCTAAAATCAATTATTCTAATCTTAGACCTAAATAGTAGCAAAGCATGTAGCATTGCTACTATTTAGGTCTAAGATAGTGTAATTAAAACTGTCAACTACAATGCCGACAACAACAACACAGCATTAAAAAGAAAAAACTTTTATATTTATACTTTTCTAACACTAAAATATCACTTTTTAATTCTTTAGATATTAAAACGTTATAAGGAGTTTGCAGTACTTAACTAAATTAGTAGAAATTTGGAGTTATATCCTACAGTGTCATGTTACACAAGTACCAATACAATTTTCGAATTCGTTCAAGGTTTACAGTTAAGTCTATAAACAAAAGTATTGACGTGATCTTGTTTGGAGCGGCTCCAAGCCGAACGTATGAAATGCATGCATTATATTTCACTAGCACCCTTTCAGACACTGAAGCCAGTTTATGACTCATGACTGAGGACGACGTTTTATGATCACTTAAAACCTTCTTAAAAGTAAGTGGATAAAAATAGTCTACGTCAAGATATAGGGATATGTGATTTTTAAATTAGGTGGTTATAAATTCATAAAAACTAATAACTTTATAAAAAACATTAAAACAAAAAACACGAATGTTTTAAACGGTTTTTTAATCATAATGATAAATTAAATTAAAGCAACTTATGAGGTTTTGTCTAACTAGTCAAGTAAAAGTATTATGTATAATATATATATTTTTAGATTGGTCTATTTATTAGCTTTCATTTGATACCCAATACCTATATTGTCATATTAGTAATAAAAGTCATTTTTTGTCTTTTTCCAGACGTCATTTTTGAAAATGATGTAACCTATCCCAAACTGAGACGATTATAATGATATGTCATACGTCACAATCCGTTAAGCCGTTTGGGCTGTAGCGCTTGCCAAAGAAATGGATATACATACAAACAAACATACATATATTAATAAAAGGTAAAAAATATTCCTTTAAATATTTAAGCCGGTCCCAAGTACCAAACAAACACAAAAGCAACTGTGGTTTCTGTAGTGTGTTGTTGCCCGCACAGGCCTCGACAAATGCATTATCAATACCATAAAGAATAAGAAACGATGTCGGAAAGCCAGTAGCAGCTGATAGCATCCTTGGAAATATCGCAGGCCTTAAAAATTTAGTACGACCGCCGCATTGGACGCGCTCCAACAATATGTTCTCACTATTATGTGCATATGTAACATGATTTAGGTTGCTCTTAAGCTATCGTTGCCGAATCTTTTAACGTAGAATTCTAAGATTAATCTAAAGAAACGATATCGAGGTAAAACTGTCAAACGTAGTTGAATTACATCCTTTTGTAACGTTTGTTTGTCCTCGCCGGCTGAACCTTATAATGTAACATCTATTATCTGTATCTTCTCTAGAATATTATATTGTCACTCTTTTACGCAAAAACTACTGGTCTTATTTCCATGTAATTTGGCACACAGATTATTTATGAGTTAGTTTATTTACTTCAAGATTATTTTCCCTTTCTAGTTAAGCATTCGATTTTTTCGACTTTATAAAAAATATTTAATGTTTACGTTTTACATAATATTATCATACATTATATTTGTAATGGTCATTTTAATAGGTTTATTGTTACGTTAAAAAATCGCTCCTTGCCTATTTTTTTAAATAAACAAAAACAATGCCACTTCTGCAATTTAGACAAATCAAACTCCTATGTGAAAATCGGCAAAGCTGGTTGAACTGGAGCATGTCAAATAAATTGACCTACGTACGTACATTCGAACAACATTGCCCTCGTTCTATCGCAATCGGGTAATTAAACAAATATCTGCTTCGCTGGAGTTCCAAACCGAAGCCATCAGACCGATATGGTCATCATAGATCACATGAGATCACAGCACCAGAGATGTAAAGACTAATCAATCTACGCTGAACATATTCCTAAAACTGTGGTAGCTATATATACAAATTGTTAGGTTGCAACCAACTCATTGGTTTTTCGTTCAAAATAATTAAAGTGATGAGACTTATTAAAAAAATTATAAGTCAAACATCACAATTGACGAGTTGCGAGCAAAACGCTAATTCGTAACAATGCTGTCAGATGCACTGTAATTACAGTAGATGTACTGTATTATTTCAATTTTTAATGTATATGTAATGGTTGAATGTAATGGTTCATTACAGTATTCAGAAAAAATATTTTGAAATTTGATCCTGAATGACCTTTTTTTGGTCGTCAAATTGCACAGAAAGTTGTCAGTTACTGTAATTTTGTGCAAAGTACAGTATTTTTAGAAGGAAACACAGTAATTTTTAACTTCAATCTGGAAGCACTGATTCGGAAAATTCCCTTTGATGTTATTACTTTTGTTATATCCGGGAAAGGTCAGCGCAGATGCAAAAGACAACTTCGCAGCTATGAAATGTATAATGTAATTAAAAATATGCTCTAAGGCACTTCTAAATTAAAATTTCATCCAATACCCGGACAGAAAGTAACAAAACAGAAATAACTTTGCTCATTTCGAATGAAAACTTAACGAGATGAGATACGATTCAATTTACAGCTATCAAATTATATTCCAATCCTTTCATTCCTTGTTGAATATTCGTTTCCGTATCCACTGTAAAATTAAAATTGTCATTCTAAATCAAAAGGAAAGTGCTACGTTGTTTTAAAATTTAATTTCTCGATTTGTTTAACGCGACAGTTGCCTAGTCGTAGTATATTAGACTTTTGTAGACTGTAAATAAAATTTATTATTTTTTCTGATATTTCAAAGGGCAATTTTTTTTGCTAAATTAAATCGCATCAAAGGTCATTGAGCTTCTCGTTCCCATGAGACTATGCATGTTTACGTTGCAACCAAATTTTGCCCATAAATAGTTTAACTTCAACAATAATTTTTCAATTCTTTGTTTTGCTTCTAAAAATAGTGCGCAGAAAACTAGTTTTCCATGTCTTAGTTCTTCGAAATTAGTTACAAAAGATACTAGTACTTCAGAAACTATCTTTTGTCGACTGGTACGATACGGTAGTTCTATTCTTGAGATAAGACTTATTCTTGTAAATGGATGTTTTTCCAACACCTTTCTAGGAAGTTGTCGTAGTATTTTTTACTTATATATGAGGCGAGTCGGGAGTGGCAACACGTCTGTAGTTATCTGTACTCAACACTCAACTCAACTGAGCTGAAGGTGGTAGAAACCTTAGTGGTTTGACTCCGGCAGCACCATCGCTACACTAATTGCTGCTGTTCTTTGATCTGAAAGGTGTGGTAAGGGAGATATCCTTATCTCAGGAGTATCAATTTAGTCCCGGGAGTAGCAACGCATCTGTAGACAACCTCAGGTAAGAATGATCCTATCTGGGTTGATTACAGATGTCCATGAGCGGCAGGAACCAATTACCGTCAGGTGAACTGCATGTTCCTTTGCTAATTCAATATAATATAAAATGTACTAGACAAGCTTTAAACCCCTATTTAACCCCTTTAGGGGTTCAATTTAAAAAAATCTGTCTAATCGCTCACTTACACCATAAAAGGAACCTCTGTACTAATTTTTTAGGTTCTAGGTATAGTAGTTTCGGCTGTGCGTTGATATATAAGTCAGTGAGTCGGAATTACCTTTTATATATATTCTTGCAACTGAAATGTAGTACACCAAAGCAATAGATAGTAGTAAACCCGACAAAATGACTAGTCATTCCTCTTTTTACCAGAAAGCAACAATGCGACGCTACTGATTGGCGGTGGCCAGTAAAAGTTGGCACTAATTGAAGTCTAACTACGTAGCTATGATGTAGGTTACAGTGGAATAGAACTGAGGGCGAATAGATTTCGGTTTTATTTTTTAGTGTCAAATATTTTAACGTATTTCATTTTTCGCTACGGTGTGTCTTATATTTTGACGGTACATAAATCTCAATATAGTTTCTTAAATAATTTTGAACATATTTAAAGCAATAAACATTACATTTTATTACGTTAACTACACTTTTAAGTATATTGATAAAAAGGCAATAATGAGGACTGAAGAATAGAAGAAGATATAGATCATGAAAAGCGGTAGGTAACGCGAGTTCCATAATTCTTGTGCACCCAAAAAGTGCTTAACGTGCCTAAAGAAGTTTTCACTTCAAATCAATACCTAGTAGTAAATGATTGATTAATTGACGCTTTCTACTGTTAAAGCTCCTTCTCGAATACCATGTATTGTAGGTACCATTGATTCACAAACGAAGTATACAAGCACCCAGACTACTAATTTCACAAAAAAAACGTCTCTATTACGAACTGAACCATTCAGAACTATTTAGTTCATGCTTCTAATTAGTGATTTCCCTAATTAAAACTCTTTTATCGGACGCAACAATGCAGCTGTACTGATTGGTGGTGAGCAAAGCGAAAGTTGGCTCGTTGCAGTCCAACTGCAATGATTAGAACAAGCTCTACAATACACAACAGAACGCTAGCGCTAACAAATTTCATTGTTCACTGGATTTCGCTCGTAGTTATATAGCCAGGGATTTCAGCTCTACCTTTATCTTTTATGTATTTACCTTTACCACGCGGAATATTTTTAGATAACTATGCTTTCCTATGACTTCACCTGCGTTGGTCGTGTACTACAGTAAAAAATATATTTTGTGTTAATCTACACCGTGTGGCAAATTTGATCCAAATACAATATGCGTTTTTAAAATGTAACACAGTTCTAAATAATATTAATATTTCATGTAAAGTAAGTGAAGTTTAAAGAAATAAGGAGTAAAATTTAAAAATAATTGACATTAATTTACATTCAATCTGGTGAATTAAATTTATTAATTTTATTTTGCCCGAATTCAAACATACAAATGTACTCTAAAACAAACAAACCAACTCTTGATTAGTGCTTCATGACCGCGTTCGTATTCATTTATTTATTTATAAAATAACACACATACTTTAAACATAAAAAACATAAAGGAAAAATAAACCCATGCATGACAAATTTAAGATAAATTGGAAACACATAGGAATAAATATAAAACTTATTAAACATTGTTGATGCATAACAATTGTTATAGTTACAAGTAAAGGAATACTGATAACTAAATTTATTATTAAAGAGAAGCAAAAAATCCATAAACTATTCAGATAAATCCTCGAAGATAATTCCATTATCTAGTTATGTATGTATCTTATTGTCAAAATACATAAGATGTTCATTTGAAAGTTACACCTATGCATACATACATACATACTGATACATTGAAGCCTAAACTACATAATATACTTGGAAATGTAAAAACAAAAGCTTTTTTACCCAAAAACAAAAGCAAATTTACGAATCCTAGCCTTGTTCATCAAACACAGTGTACACTTATATAAAGCAGTGTATAGCAAGTAATAGGAGATTACGGCACACACTGTATTTGCAGTGCGGGTAAAAACGGGCAAGTGCTAACGGTGGTGCTCTACGACTAAATTAAGAGCGAAAACACACGGACTAGAATCACGTTTCTTATCGCTACAACTGATGCATAAGTTTTTACCTTGGACTACATCTGAAAAATGCTTAATTTAAATTTATTACATTAACATAACCTCGCTGGATTGTTTGGATATCTTTCTATTGATTCTTTGAACATTATAATGTATTTTAGTTTATGATGGATATAATTATTTAAGTACATATTTAACTTATTTATGATTATTAAAAAGAAATAAATAAAACACTTATTTTTACAGAAACTCTCGGCTCAGAATCTTTTGACCAGAAAAAGCCTAGAAACTATAATCGCAATGAGTGCCAATTCTTCACAAAACGAGTCATTAAAATAAAAATCAATAGTAATAATAATCAATCATTAACATATATACACATAAGATGTAACTTCGACGCCAAAGTAGCATACCACCAAGTTCTTATCCGTGTATTTTCAAAGCAAAGATGTAAACACAAGAGGTCGCAGTAATGAATTCGAGCTCTTACGCCTTGGCAACCTCAAGCCTCTGTCACTAGAATAATACGTACATACCATATTACTTCCTTACAAAGTACTACATTTGCATGTTTAAAAAATAGCAGTAACTTGTAGTTTAATTTATTCTTATTTTCTTCGTTATGTCATAAGTTTCGTAGTGTAGAACAAACTTAGGTATACACAGCGTGGTGAAACCTAGTAATTATTAAACTACATACATTTTACACGAATATTTTAAACATAGCAGTAAGGTTTTTGTAAATATATTTGATTTAAAAATAATACATCACATTCTTATAATTTCATTTAAAAGTTTTTGGAAAAATAGTTGGACGAAATACACTCCAGATGTAGCACTACTGAATTCGTGTTTTTTAATCTATTAGAACTAAGTAAATTCGGTCATACTGATAGAGATAATAGAATGTTACACTACGTCAGCAAACCGTAAGGTACGTCATTATGTGCACAAACAAATCGTAATCTATCATAATTCACCAACAAAAGTGTATATAAAAGCAATACATTATTTCAAATTAAGTTGTTAAAGTCTCTTGTCAATTTCCCGCCCGTACATTTGTTAAGTAAAGACTTTTGCAAAAGGTTGCCGTAATGAATTCGAGCTGACTCAAGCACGCTCAGGATTTTGTCACCAGTGAAAAATTACAAGACGAACTTTTTACCCGACCGTATTAAATTAAATATATAATGAACATGAAAAATCGTTTCAAGCAGTCGATTTTCCGGCTTAATATTTTTAACAATGTTTCTACAATAATTCTAGATTTGTTAAAAAGTTTTTAAAAAGTTAGGATAGGGTCATTGCACCCTTTGGTTTCAGACTTTAATATTTCCATTTTAAATAAAGAGAGAATGCTAAAAATAGCAAATTTTTGGCGGCATATACGAGATTACCATTTAATCTACTTTAAGGTACTTCTAATGGTTAGCGCGATTTTTTTTGCCGCGTAGCGAAACGCGGGTACTTCAGCTAGTAATCTTCATAATACGTACTAAGCACCAAATTTTTACTAATTTGTTACACTGTTAAAATTAAATTTTCTTCTGACTAAGTGATCCTTCTCGATCTTTGTTAAAAAACTTCACATTATTACACTTAAAGGTCCGAATCTATTTTCAATAAAAATGCAGTATCCTTAATATCTGTCTTAAATTAATGAAAATACAACAATGATTACTTTTCATATGAAAACAGCCACAGTACCTTATCAATTTCCCGCCCGTACGTTTCCAAAGCAAAGACGTGCGCAAAAGGTCGCGGTAATGAATTCGAGCACTCACTCAAGCACGCTCCGGGTTTTGTCATCGGTGAAATATTTACTCTAACCAAATTACAGCACCAACTCTTCCTTTTGTATAGAAATATCTGCTAGTACACTTAATATTCTAAATTGATTTTATTTTTGTATTACAAATTAAGTTGTATAGGTACTCGTTGCAATTAATGCTGTTAAGTAAATTTCTTAAGTTTTACCTTAGTCTTAAAAAATATCTAAACAGGTGTTTTTCAGATCCTTATTTTAGGGAGTTGCTTTTGTGGGTAGTTCTGATTTGGGATTTTCAACGTATTATTGTGTTTTCAACATATTATTTATTCTGTAAAATTTGTAAACATTTATAAGCAACTTTATAAGCGGTTGTATATTCGTCACCTCATATTAAAGTGTGTCAAATAATGGGCCCAATACATTAAACAAGCAAGAAGGTATAATACAAATGTAGAGAGAATTGCATTTAATAGCTCTGTGAAGTTTCTTTGTATAAGGATTTCATTTGGATTCACAATACAATCTAATAGGTTCAGTCAGCTTCTTATTGCTGCACGCTTGAATCGCAAGATAAAAACATTTGTTTTGAAAAGTTCCGTTCTATTCAACTGAATACAATAGACAATTTTGCAGTCTACCTCTACCTACTACAAACTTAACCTAACTATGATGACCGATTTACGATAATAAATTTAAAAAAAGTTTTCGCCGTGACCACGATTCATGTAACTGGGTCGAAATATCGGCAAAAAGAAATTCAAAAACCGCATATCGTGAGTACCCGTAACTTATTAAAATGTATCAATTCCGCGATAATATCAGTTTAAAATCATAAATTTAAAAAAGACAAACCCGCTGAGTTTCTTGCCGGGTCTTCTCAGTTGTGGTCGTGTCCCGATCCAGTGGTAGTGTAAGAAAAAAATATTCTAACTGACAATTTGTAAGTGTCCCATTTGTAAGTGTAAGTAAAATAAAGATATTTCATTTCATTAAAAAAATACTATTACAAAATCTAAAAAGTGGCAGAATTTACATAAGCTGAAAAATTAACACTGTTTATGACATATTAAATTTGCAAACATTAATTTTACTTACAACTAGTAACATTGGTCAAAATATTAAAACAAAAACCCGACTGCTGATGAAAGATGATTTTTTTGTTCATAATGGAACATGTAATTTTAAGCTTCATATGAGTTTTCGTGGAAATATTCAATTCATTAGCTTTCATTTTATTTGCCGTAAAATGAAAATAATCGTCGCTCCCCCTCCCCCCTCTTTTTCTCCTATTTGCAGGTGATTTTTTAATTATATAGCCCATGTCACTTTCCAATCTTTTTTTAAAAATATCATTAATATGGAGCAGCAAATGAATAAGCAGCCCACCTGATGGTAAGTGGTTACTGCCGTCCATAGACATTTGTAAGCCACTCCCGAGGACTGTGATGGTCGCCTCATATAAAAGTGAGCCGGCAACCTCACCCTTCCACCGAAACGGAAGAACTGCTTCACGCTAGAAATAGGTGTGGCAGTGGTACTTTCCCGGTCGAACTACGTTGGGTCTACCACCTGGCAAAAAGACGATTCTAATGATATGTCACACTCCTTCAAGCGTTTAAGCTCCTATATAAGTGAGCCTTGTAGTACGAAATACCAATGTATGTGCATATTCGTGCTCAGTGAATTACTTAGATGCTGAAAGACACCGCGAAGTCTCGAACAAGATGAGAGCCTCGTAATAACATTAGCGTCACAGGAAAATGCAGTAGAAAATGGAAATGCCGTCAGTAAGGTGACTACACACGGACCGCACGCTTGTGGAACTTACATAAACTTTGGAACTTGGCTTTAATAAACTTAGTAGTAGTATGGTAGGAAAATTTTATAGTAAGGGACGCATTTATCCGAAGCATTTCAAACTCAATTCTTAGAGGTAGCAAAGTTTTTTCAGGTGGTAGAACCAATGTAGTTCGATCGGGGAAGTACCACCGCCACACCTATTTCTAGCGTGAAGCAGTTTTCGCGTTTCGATGGAAGGGTGTGATTGCCGGCTCAATTTTATATGAGGCGACCATCTCAGTCCATTTTCATTTTCAAATAAACTTCATTTTCATTTTCCATGGGCGGCAGTAACCACTTACCATCAGGTGGGCTGCTTGCTCCTTTGCTACTTCATATTAACAAAAAAAAGCTGTGGTCTACCTCAGATAATGCTCTGATCTTTTCTGGAGTTGATTACAGATGTCCATGGACGTTAGT
>DWNE01002342.1:0-19134 GCA_018249875.1 Cecropterus toxeus | reverse complement strand
TATTTATTTTTTGTGTCTCGAAATAGCTTCGCTACATAATCCTTAACTGCGTCGAAATCTTTTTTTACAGCGTCATTATTGGGGTTCTTTTTGAGCTTTGCCCAGATAATATTTAGTTATTTAGGTTATGCACATATAATGTTAAGCAAGAAGGTAAAAAATGTACAAACACTAAGTTAAGGTCGAAATTGATATAAACCTTTAACATATTAACATTTAAAAGTACAAACTTCTATATAACCACTTATATGCGACTTGATATCATTTTAAAGTTAGAGGGTGTGAACACCTTTCTTTAAAAGGTGTGAAGATTCCATACAGAACTAAAAAATATTTTTTTATAAGTAGATAAAATCAGCATTTATTGACTTTTTGCATCTATTTTTTTTCAAAAGGGCTTTATGATTGATTATTGTTACATTAAATTTACATAAAATCTTTAACATCCATTTCATTCTTTTGAAGTCATAAAAGTCTGAAAAGTTAAAAAAAAATGTTTGTTCCGAAAACAATTCGAGAGCTCCAAAGTTAATTGGTTTAATACTTACCGATTGAAACTTTATTAAAAACGAACTCGCAGATCGTAATTATAAATTGTTAAGAGGATTAACTTGAATGCAGAATGAAACTATGGAGAAACGGCCGAATAAATTCAAAAGTTATGAGATATTTAAATATTATATGAAAAGAGGGTTATACTATTGTTACTTTTTATGAAAATTAATAGCGCCCCTAAAAATTGTAGTCAGAAGGTAACGGTATTTTAAAACTAGCAACCTCATTATAAACATTAGAACAAAAAACCTGACTACTTAAAACGAAATTTTTGTTTATAATGTTCAATTTAAAGCTTGTATGAGTTTTTGTCAAAATAGTCAAGTAAAAGTATGACAATATATATATTTTTAGGTAGGTCTATTTACTAGCTTTCATTTGATACTCATATTGTCGTAATAGTAAAAAAATCGTCCCTCCCTCCTCCCTTTTTTCTTAAAAATTATATAGCCTATGTCACTATGCAAACTGAGACGATTCTAATATGCATATTGAACAAGTTCTTATATTTACATAACCTAAATAATTGTAATGACACAACTTGTCTTGACGTAGATTAAACATTTCATTGTGAACAATAATAATTTATAACATGGGTTAGTTTAAGAACACTTCTATGTATCAACACATATGTTTAATATACAGATTATTTATGAATTACATTACGAATAAAAATTGTACAGTCAATTTACTCTACTTTTTGCATTTTTATTTGAAAAAGACTGATATGTCGTTCGTTTGTGATGTACGACAGGGTAATTTACTTTCTTCCTTTGTAATACAACACTGCATGCTTGAGGTATTAATCATATACTTAACAAACATTGTACGCCGCGGCTTATTAACTTTAAACATTTCCGAGTATGTTAGATAGTTAATAAACGGTTTCGCTGTTTATTTGCAGCGTCACGCCCGCGCCGTATATCTCGCGTGCCGCTGCGGTGCCGCGTCGTTGCCGTGCCGCGTCCAAAACGCCGCAGCGGCGCCCGCGCGCACAAGTCAAAATAATCGCTGAATAACTAGTATATAAATCAGTTTAAAACTACTGCTATTCGCAAATAAATAAGTTTTAGTATTCGTCTCAATTGACAGTTAAGGCAGGCAAGGAGAGCGTGAAAAGAAATGATCTTTGCTAGTAGCATACATAATATGTTAATTGTATCTAGAATTTAATTACTAAAAGATCGAAATGAATCGGGATAATACATAATGTAGTTTAAAGTTTGTTTATATTGTAGCGAACTCGTAGAACAGATACGTTATGAGCTACGGTAAGCTCGTAGCAGCGCTACGAACGTCCATCACGATAATTTGGGGTATCACAATTGTAAAGTGCGTTAAAACTAATGCGTGCTTACATCTATTTTGTAAAAGACTTGAGATGAAATTACATTAGACCCTAGAGATCAATCCTTAATATATAAACGATTTTTCTAAATAATGGAAAATACATAATGAATTATTAAAATGTGTTCCTTGAAATGCCTCTTCAATGTTTTTCAAGCAAGTTAGAAACCTAATTTTAACGATATCACTCCCGGTGAATCATATTTAGTGTCTCCGTAAAAGCGATACGACATGAAACGCGTTTTACGACACATTAGTGTGTTGTATGAAAAAATAGCTTATATAAAATCTTTACGTGCCCCTTAAGAAGGCAGGCTATATATTATAAATAAAACAATATTTTACATTTAACAGAGAATACTCGAGTATATACTATTTTGACACTAGTATCAAGGTAAGGTAAGGTAAGGTAAGTTTTTGTGTAATACAAAAGTAATTGTAATTAGCTTCGTTAGAGGCTTACGGAATCGAAGAAATATCGTAGTTCTACCCTATCCAGGTACATCTAAAGATAAAATGCTTTATTCTATTTGGCTAAAGATAAATGCGTCATTCGAGAACAAAGGCAATCTCACCACAAATATTATTTCTAAGAATAGTATTAAGCGTTGCTGAATTTTCATTTGAAGAGAGTAGTATTTTTTCTAGTCCTTAAACGTTGCAACGCATGTGACAGGTAGAATCTTGATTTATGTGGAGTTATTTACTGAAGCCCTCGGCCGGCATTACCAAACGGTCAAAGGATTGGTAAGTGTTAAAATGGAATTCTACGTAATTTATAATAGCAATGTTGTCAGATGTTAAAGGCAATAGTGGCCCGCGTGGCTGAGCGGTCACCATACCGGTCTAACGCGAAGTGGGTCCCGGGTTCGATTCCCGGCCAGACAGAAATATGAGTCCATGGCACTCACGACACAGGGGAAAGTCCTAGTGTGGGGCTATGAGTGTAGAAAGTGTGTATTAGTGTGTGTGTGTATATAGTGACCATCTTTCCTTTAGCCTGTTTAGATTCACTGCTAGACTATAGGCCTTTCCTATTTGTGGCCACACGAACCGGTCCAGTGCCCTCTGATTCTATGAGTTTTCCGCCGTTTAGCTGGTATATTTTTAGTTACGACTTAATAATTTACGAATTATTGACTACCTTGCTCTTATTATTACATAAAATTCCCATGAACGAGGGGGAATGAGTCGTATAAACGTGACAAGTTAAGCAGATCAAAGTAAGTTAACGTAGATGTAGTTCCTCCATTAGCATAGTTATGAAGTAATCTCATTAGCGGCGGTAACGAGCAGCCAATATCCAAGTTGTTTTGATCGCCGGAAGCAAGCAGTAAGTAGTTCAATATGATCGTGTCGTATCTACCTCGATAGAGTCGGAACTATCAAGACTTTAAAACTTACCTTGGAAGCAAATTGTAGTTAAAAAGTAAACGCTCTACGATTTAATAATAACGCTATATACACTCATATCCTTCACTGATACTAGGATTGTATCACGCGAGCCATGGACACACACAAAACGCCCAAATCAAGAACAAAAATCCAACTTCATCATTAGATCTGTTCTAATTTAGATCTATTTCTGTGCTATTGAGATCGAAGCCGGAACCTACTGCGTGCTAGACTCATATACTTATAGTTACAATTCCGCTACTTGGTTCGTATTTAGGGAAACAAGGGTTTACAAATCAAGAATTTAATCTTTTATATAATTGAAGCCTAAATAGTCTATAAACGTGCCGTTTATCCATCAACTGTGGGTGCTTTGAATTTTTTGCACAATTGGAGCAAAACAAGGTCAAGGCTATTATTAAAAGATTAAGTACTTTCTTACTGAAGTCCATATAATAGACCTGTTTTAACCATTAGCTTAAGTATGAAACAATGACGATAAAATATTTTTACACACCTAAATTCTATTATATCTCAAGTTGTTACAAGATATTTATGTGAGTTCGTAAAAGTGGAAAGTACACGAACTGTAAAAACATTTCAACATTAATCTAAAATTTTACAGCGAGCTGTCTTTTTACCAGTACAGATATGAAGTAATCACGATAACATATTCATAGTGCCGCCAACAAGCAGGCAATCCCGGAGTTGTTTCGAGCGCCGGAAATGATTAGGGTGAACCACGCAATCGCTCCGTATCAGTGCTGAGTGGGGACGGGAAATGCTGAGTGGGAATTGTGATTTTGTGTTAAAGTAATCTACAAATCCCGTAATATTATTCTTTTGTGTTGAGGAACGTTCGTTCTGCGTGTGGTGAATAATATACCACTGTATTTGAGTATATATTTTTTGTGATTTATAAGGTCAATGTAACTTTAACTTAGTTGAGAGTTTTAAATAAAGCTAAATGTTACTAAATTTAGTTAAAAGTTTACAAAAACATATATCGTACTCGCTGACAATACACATTGTAAGAGCTACAAAAATAACTTTATTGTTATATTTATTGCAGAAAGCGAGTCAAATAAAATTTCGATTTGGGCCAGTGTAGCGTGAAATTCGTTCTTGGATCTGGCAGATATCGCCTCTACAAATCGAACTTCAAAATGATTTTAATCCACCCACTAGCTCCTATTACGTAAACAAGGCTAAGTTTTGACGTTCAACTGAACTGGGAGAATAAACAATGCAGGCAGCGGACGGCCCGATCGGCAGTAATCGTAGAGTGCATGTACTGTACGTACTCGCTGGGTTTACTCTGTTAACTACTCCAACTGGTTGGTTCATATGACGCTTCACCGTTAATACAGTAAGAACTGTTCTAACACATTGTTGGTACTAAGGGTAGTATTAAGGTTTATAAAATGTTTTGGTTAACATTCACTTATCTGGTCAAATGCTATTATCGCATCTTTGTTTATTATAATAAATACCGATGATGTTGCCATACAATCGACGTTCTTATCTTTTCTTTTTATTACAAACGCTCAAATTAATAACATTACAATATAATAATACTATTGAAAACGGAGTAATTTCCAAATACATTTTATGCAAGAAAAACAAACATTTAATTCATTTGTAACGTGTGTTTTCCTGCTGCTCGTGAATATTTGTGATTAGTTTCAAATAGAAATCCTAGTATCCATATATCTATTAATATATCGATCAACTAAATGCGAAATATTTTCAAATGTTTTCGTTGCGGATTGATTTGGTACGCATTGTACATACTCGTTTAAGTGTTTAAATGTTGTAAATATTTAGAAGATAAACTTTATTTTACTGGCCAAATCAAACCAACAGCTAACAGAAATTCAGACCGTACTAATTTTCCCATCAATACTGATTCCAATACAAAATACAACAATGTAAAGATTGAAATGCAAACGGTATAGTCTAAACAAGAGGCGGCGATGGGCCGGCGAGTCGTAATCGCCGAGCATTGCGCATTCGGATGGTTGATTCTATTGGCTAATGGGATTAGTGCCTTTGTAACATACACACGGGGTCGTAATTTGGATTCGTAACGTAACCAACGTTACGAATCCAAGATGGTGAGCTTCAGCCCCATAGAGTTAACTCGGAACTATCTTCTAATAAACCGGTTGAAAGAGGAAGATTTTGATCAATTTACATCAACTTTTATAACATACGTATATTTTACAATAGTAAATAATGTTTCATGCATTGGAATATAACGTGTGCAGTGGTATAAGATAAACAAAAGTGGAATTTAACAACAATTAAACTAAAATCAATTTTAAAATATGATTGTTACCAAAAGTTGTTACCGAAAATTTCAGATCAAATTGTGAATTCGGGGCAATGACTATCACAAATAGACGGTTGATAAAAGTCAGTTGGAATTAAATCATCGAGCACAAAATACGAAATACGAAAACGAGGCGAAGTTTGACGTGCAGAGAAGCGCACCGCCGACAATGCAGGCGATTGGCGGACGAGCGATAATCGCCGAGCGCCCGCATTGCCGTGACGGCGGCTGGTTAGAGCAATCACTGATTATGTACAAGCAACTACATTTCTATATCCTTGTGCATTATGTTACCTATACACAAAAAATATGACGCATATAACGGCATGCAAGCACACATAGTGATAGTCTAGTAGCTGCAATTTACCTTTAATATTTAATCTGAGTATCAACGTTCGAAGCACGCTCCTATCCGAAGTAATGATAGTATTATAGAAAATAATTTCATTTACGGTAAAAAATGTTATCGTGAAAAAATTGAGATTTCTTTAAAGAATAGAAAAGAAAACATTAAGTTTTTTGGCTTTCCACTTCGTGAAAAGATATGCCTAGCACAGATATGCCTAGGACAGTAATGGGTTAACGATGATATTCACATAATAATTATAGCAACAAAAACAGCGGCAACAGAAAGGAAAAATAAAGAGTTTTAAATTCAATTTATGTACGTATCACTTTGGGTCGTAAATTATATACCGTATATGGTTTTTTTTTAAGTTATTAATAGTAATTATACACTAATGTCTTAATAAAACTAATAATTTACAGAAAAGCAGCAAATTTTACTGATATACTTCTTACGAATAACTCTATAATTCGTTGGACGTAAAGCATGTTATTGAATAAACATTATCCCTATTGTTTTCATGGGTAGCATTGAGGAAGGCATATTTCAGAAGCAGCCATGCGATATTAGAATTTCAAATCAGCAGCGTTACCGCGCGCAATTCCCGCCCGTACATTTCGTCACCTGTTTACGCGCCACGAAAGACAAACTGTCGCGTCCTGTCGCGCTCCCTAACACTTTATTGTTTGCGTGAGTGAAAAATTCCCTCCCTTATTATACCCGAAGCGAATGAGGGCGGGTTAAAAATGGCGAGCATCGATATGCCCTCTAACGTACAGTAATGTGCGCCATTACTTGTGAGGGGACGTAATGCTCCGACCTACTTGCACCACAGTTTTTCGGGCTTTTGGCCTGAGCGACGGGTTTCAGTCGAGGATAATGTGTTCACTGAATAGCGCGTCTGGAGTGAATGCTTACAGTAATTAGCCAAATCAATTCTTAACAATTTAAAACCTGTAAATTTAAAACGGTGTTTTAAATTACTTAAAATATGGAAGGAATTAATATAAAAGTAATTAATTATTACTAACTAATGATAGAATATTTCATGCTCTCAGATGTAGGATCGCATTTTTGGCCGACCTGAGTTGTATACCTAACCTAGTTCTATTAATATATATAAATAAAATTTTATTTTTATTATTGTATAATAATACACAATCACATATAAAAATACAATAGGCTAGAAATTACATTAAATGAAAGTCACAGGTAGATATTAAATTAAAAGAACACAGGAAGGAAGAATATACTTGTATTTACATTTTTATTGTCGTCTATTTCGTTTTACGCTCCGCCGCCGTCCGCGTTAGCACTCAGCTTAAAGCTAGCGTCCGCTCCACTGCCCGCTCGCACCCGCGCCACGCCTCCGGCACGAGATTCTTTTCTACAAAGCACTTCCTTATTTACACTCGCTAAGGTATTTAAACGAGCTAGTTGCTAGGGTCCTTAATGAATAACATTACATTGTGGCACACTTAGATTGCAAAGGCATTAAAAGGTGGTAGAACTCTTTGTTGTTGTCTTCGGAAGCACCATTGCCACACTTATTTCAGCATATCAACAGCAGTGTTATGAATTGCTGTGTTCTGATCTGAAGGATTTGGTAAGGGAAATATGCTTATCCAAGGCGGTCCAACTTAATCCTTAGGAGTGGCAACGGATCTGTGGCTAACCTCAGGTAAGTCTCTGAACTTATCCGAGATTGATTACAGAATGGGTGACAAATATATAATATAATAATAAATGTTGTTTAACGCTTCAATTCAAGTTAAATATAGCTACATATCCATATCAGCATATCTCATATCGATCAGCGTTATCGTACGACATGATAACTGAGCCATTCCTTATCGTGGAGATTTACATTTTTATTAGTACCAATATTTCCATTTTCCTCTCCAGTACGCTTTATTTCCTTATTAAAAAAACTAAGCATTTCTATCTATTCTTCTAGCTTTCTATTCTAGCAGTCCACCAGGTGGTAGAACGAAGTTGTTGAATCGGTTGAACCAAGGTGGAAGGGTGTGGTTGCCGGATCACTTACATATGAGACGACCATTTTAATCCTCGGGAGTAGCAACGCATCTGTGATCGACTTCACATGGAACCGATGACGTCCGTCCGAAGATGTCCGTGGGCGGCAGTAACCACTCGCCATCAGGTGGACTGCATGCACGTTTGCTACTTCATTCTTATAAAAAAATAGAGTTTACATACACTGTGTACTTCAATGTTGTAAAAAGGCTATTTTCATTATTCAAAAACTTATTTAGACGATTTACATATGTATGCAATTTGGACGCAAACAATGTTATGTCGTGAGATAGCCACGACGTCCGTTGAAAATCTAATTGTGAATGGACGTATTCGATTTGAGTCAAGCGTCCTTTCGAGACGGCATTAGATTCTGAGGTTGAGGTTGCAGACTGAAATTGTCAGATCCAAATCTAGTTAAGACAGTACAGGTAGGTCTTACGTACAGGAGCATTAGACAAGCCAAGGTCTAGTAAATACATTTTTAACTGGTGATTTATGATAAGGTTTAAGTTTAGTTTTTAACGAGACTGTCCCAGTTATCTCACTACGTTCCAATCTGTTTAATAGAATGTGTTTTAAATCGCAAACTTGGTCATTTAGTCAGCGTAGATATTACTAAGCCTATGCTGACTGTCTATCGGTCATACGTCTCTATCTCTTGAACCGTACTTGACCTAGAATACTTACCTCTCTAGAAATTGTACTGCTACAAGAAACCGAATTTCGGTTTATCTATTTACGTGCCGAACTATTATAGACAGACGTCTTATATTACATATAAAAAACTAGTTTAACATTTCTTGATACGAAACTATTTTCGCGCGCGCCTACATGTATTTGGGAAAATATTTATTTGCTGAATTTAGCGCTAAACTTGTCCATAATAATATTTGCTTGCTTAAAAGATCGTAACTATTTCTTCTGTAAGCGTTATTATAAAATGTTTTTCTTACACTTGTATATTTATTCATAGAGAAGTGAAAAAGAAACAATAAATTATTATTTGTACTTACTACAGATAAGAACACTAACAGTACAATCCGTTAGCAGAAATAAGAGTGGAGTTCATTATTTCCGAGATCAACACTCAGCATAAGGTTTGCGTTTAAATTCCAGGTGGAGCCGCGATATGCTGCTACTCACACCCCTCGCTGAACATTTGCTGCACAAAGTGAATCCCAGATTTCACACCTCAAGTTCTTTATTGAATTTAAAATAGACCGTTTAAAAGCAAATTCCTGCGGATTCTGAATGCAAACGATATGAAGTTGCGGTTCCGCTAGAAAAGCTAGGCTAAACCACGATTTTAAGTGACTAAATATGTTTGCGGTTTTATACTTTTTTATTTTTTTCCCTGCCTTATAGAAACATGGTTAAAGAAAAAAACCTTCAGTAGATGTAATATTATTCTAAAGAATAGAGTTACTCAATATGACTTTTATTTTTATCGTCTTACTACACTTATAAACTACAATGTAATAAGACTGAGGTGCTCCAACGAGTTGTTGAATATTTTAGCGTTATTTAGGCATTTTTACTCAAAAAACTAGAATCAATCCTCATATAAATCTGATATAATGCTGAAATATTTTTGCATTTTGTGCTAATGTTTGAAGAAAAATAAATTAAGCTGCGAAATTTGATGGATTTTATAATATATTATCTTATAAAGGAATGTTTGTAACATGAAGCTCTGATCTCATAGAGTATGTAAATGGAAAAACACGTTGCACATACCATCTCGTATAACAACAAAGGCTGAAGTAGTAAACCGCCATGTTTTACATTATGTAAACTGAGAGAAAATTGATGAGATAAAAGATTCTAGAGATATACAAGAAATCTATTGACTTGCGTGGGAGAGCGCGCACCATACGACGCGCAGTGGGTTCCAGATTCGATTCCCGGCCCGACAGAATTGAATCTGAATAAGATATTTTTATTCTGGATCTGGTTGTTCGTGGTTCTGGGACTTTTCGTCATTGTGTGTCCATGGCACCCACGTTATTAGAGAAAAGTATAGAGGTGATATGAGTGTAGCAAGCGTTGTTATGTAATGTTATGCTACGTTACACTACGCTACGTTTCGTTACGTTACGTAACGTTATTGTATGTTTTGATTCACATTTTGATTCATTTTTAATGATAATAATTTATTTGTATCTAATATTTTTTCCAAAATTATAAATATCCATGATATTTTCAAAGTTTATCTACCATTGTATCACTATAAAGAATTTTCCGTATTTTCAATTGCATACAGCAGTACAAAGCATCGATAGCAATCCTTCTTTGTTGTATATCCGTATCGCTTTGTATTTATTATTTTCAAAGTTCAACACAATACTGTAATCCGAATCAAAAGGAAACATAAATAAGCTTCCACTGTGAAATTTATAAGGAAGAGTTATTTTGCGCCACTGTTACAAGATAAACACCGCTTTTACTCGCTGGCTATTTCTTCTGTTAGTCAAATCTTTCGATATTAAATAGTAAACATCGAATTGAAAATATTTAGTAGCTTGTGTTTATATATATCCGTGTGTGCTGAGTGTGATTGGAGTAGGTACCGCTGCTGCAGATAAATAAGTAAAGCTTTCTATATGAATAGCCCCACACTACGAATTATATTGTCGTGAAAGCCATGAACACACAAATACCTAGATCCAGAACAGAAAACTAAATTCATCATTTATACATGTAGTATATGCCTGGGATTGAACCCGGACCGCTTCGCCGTGCGGGTCGTCAACAATCTTTGTAAATACTGGTGGTTGTATATCCGACAGGTAAGATTCCTAATGTGAAGGTCAGAAACCCAAAAAGCATACAATGTCAGTACTCCGTGACCCGGCATCCTTTACCTGTCAGACAGACATGGTGATCGCATAAAATACACGGTATTAAGTTACTATGGTCTGATATAGTAAGGTGTTTATAATATTCTAGTATTCCAAAATAATGATATAGTAAAATTTGTTGTAAATAAATGATTTTTTGATGTGAAGCATCTACACGCTCAGGTAAACCTGATTTATTTATATTAGCGCCATGTTTTCATTCAATTGAAGTATCGATCAAAACTAAGCGGGCTGCGGTGTTAGTTCGAATTAGTGTGGGGTATTGTTCGAAGATGGCGTTATTTTCATTATGCTACTTATTTTGTCGTAATATCTTGTCTTCTATGCATATTACTTGTCTAAAAACGACGTTTTACATCTGCAAGGCGTCCTGTGACGATTTTTTTATAAGACCGCGAAGTTTTACATCAAATACTGTAAAGTTACAAGATTATACGTCACTACATACTACATAGTAACTTTACGTAAGCAAGCACTATCTAAGCATCCATAATTATGCACCGCGGCATATGCGATTACTGTGAGAGCTTTTAGCAGCTTTTCAAAGCGCCCTCACGCACTTTACGCGTAGGGCTACAGACATGTTATGGTAAATGCGTCTTAGAAAAGGGTAACACGAGTGCTCTAGGCACGTATCTTATGAAAATGTTTTTTCTTCAAGTATTTAATGCATAATGTCTCGGTCGCTGTCCTTTTAATGGAAGCAGAGTTAAGGGTAAAAACAAAATCATAAACATAGCAAATAAAAATGGTTTATTGATCAAAATTTGAAATAACTTTCACAAGAATAGAACCTATAATCTTCGTAAAGCGTAACGTTATAGTTATTTCAGACGACCCACGTGGCGGAGCGGTATCCATACTGGTCTGACACGCAGTGGGTCCCAGGTTCGATCCCCGGCCAGACAAGTGAATGAGTTTAGATTTCTGTTCTGGGTGTTTGTGTACTCGTTTTTGTGTATGTCCATGACACCCAACGACACAGAAGAAAATCCTACTGTGGGGCTGTGTAGAAATCGTTTTATGTTTTTATATTTATAGCATCATTCATTTAAATTTAGAACACATATCAAAAGCCTTAAAAATATTATTTCGCTAAGAACGAGACATGTAATATTTCAATTGATGGGTATCAAGGGAGCAGAAATCGACATATGACCTATTAGGCCAATGACCCGTACATATATTTCATGAAGTATCCAACAAAAGCTGACAATCAAAAACTTTAAAAATAGTTTCTGTTCGTAGACCGAAGATTGGGGACATAAGTTTAAATCACTCCCTGGTGAATGAATGAATAAACTTTTTGTGCAACGCTTTCGAACAAAGAAAACTTTTCATTCAATTGACGTTTCAAATACACCTAATATATAGTGGTTTTCAAAGTGTTGCGCACACAGATTTATTGTTCTATGTTCTGTTTGTTTTTGAGCAATGTAATCGTAGAGATAAGTAGTATTTATTGAGGTATCTGTTGAGTATATCATGAACTATCAAGATCCATAATAATATATTAGAATAACCGTAAGGTAATGAAGTATATAATAATTTACAAAACAAAAATCGGCTAATTGCGAATTGGACTCGCGCATCAAGAGTTCTGTGCCACCATCCATAAAGAACCGCAAAACATGTTTGTTGTGTGGGAGCCTGCCTGTTATATTTATTTTATTCTGTTTTTAGTATATGTTGTCATAGCGGCAACATAAATGCATAATCTATGGAAATTTCAACTTTCTAGCTATCAGGGTTCATGAGATACAGCCTGGTGACAGATAGACGGACAGACGGGCAACGGAGTTTTAGTAATAGGGTTCCGTTTTAACCCTTTGGATTCGAAACCCTAAAAACTGAGTAATAATTAATACTAGTATATGATATGTACATGAAATTGGGAAATCGTTTATGACCAGCCTTAGTATAGCATGCATATACTTTGTCGTGAACAAGCACCCTTCATTCAATACATCTTGAATTTCCCGAAAATACTACGTAGAATTTCAAGTAGCAGGCCCGTGTAGCCCCAAAATGCAATCGAGGCGAGAACAAACACTCGCTCTTGCAAACATCCGGCCGGCAGATGAACGCGTTAGGATGGCGCGATTGTGAAGAATGTTTTACCCAGACTCGACCTTCGCTTCGTTTTTTGTAAGCCTGAAAAGACGGAATGGACTTTTGTATGTAATTGTTGTAGTGAACATACAAACATATAGGGTTGTCAATTATTGTGAGCTATTGCTGAAATAAGTAAATCAAAAATACAGGATAAAAACAGTATAATTTTGTGAGGTATCGATCAATCAGCATTAGAGAAGCATGACGTATTTATCTATCCTCGTCCTTATTACAAGAAAGGTAGCTCATCATTGAAATAGAAAAGGGGTTTAATACAAAATACTTCCGAAATAAAAAATATCGCTTCTTCAGTATACTCAGTGTCAAAACATAAATAATAATTATTATCCGTACCTATTGTATTGTTATTTAAATTAACTAATGCTAATACATAGCTACTTGTAATGGTTTGTTGACGCGTTAAGTGATTAATTATTTCAGTCCGTATTTTTAACCAAACCAAATTTCAATATCAGCAACAAGGAAAAGTTCTATTAAAATTTGGGTGGTGAAGAGAAAATTAAAATTGAGGAGCGTGGAGTAAAGAATATATTTAAGTCAAGTCACGTACCTTTGTTGTTTCTGGTGACGGGGTGAAATTGTCAAAAAGTATTAGGTTCCGAGGGAGCGTCACCGAGCTGTTTGGATTTTTTACTCGATAAACCGCCCTCGGTGGCTGACCTCAGTACTACGTAGTTGCCCTCCGCAGGACTTGCCGCTGCAAGCTTGAAAGCCTTATTTTAGTACCTACGAGTATGTATCTTATTTACAAACATTTTTCAATCGAACTAAGGAGTATTCTACAAGCTTCAAACTTTTGTTTAGCTATTCGAGTATAATAGACAACTTTAGCTTAAAAATATAAGAAATATTTTTTGTTATGATAACTACCTTGCAAACTTTTAAAACATTTTAGTAAAAGAAAATTGACTAAATTTGCAACACTTGTTTACCTCATATTTAACCATTTTGTAGTGTTATGTTAAAAAACTTTTAAAGCTACAAGCTTTACTCCGAAACTTATACTTGGTTGAATCAGGTCTTATAAATGAATGCAAAACAAACGGGCTAAAATTGAGTGTTCCAATTTCAGATATTTGCAAAGTTTTCGCATTAGTGTCGTAATAAGGCGCAGTGCATAAATAACGTCCGGCGCAGGTGTCCGGCGGCCGGCGGGACCGGCGCCCGGAAGGAATTTGTAAAACCCTCGATAAAAGGAGTTAAGAGACAAAAAATATACGCAAAAGTATATGAGTAAATATTTACCAAAAGTGTGCTCTCTAATAAATAGATTTAACTAAAAATGAGAAATATTTTTCTTCGATTGATTATTAAATGAGTTTTTAAATATTTACATGAGTATTTATTATTAAACTACAATTGGTAGTTTCATAATAAATACTCATACTTACGCTTACAATCTTTGTGGTTTTACGCGTCTAATAACTTTTGATAAAGTACATAGATGGATAATAATGAAACAATGACTAGATATAATATAAATAAAATGACTGAATATAACAATATGCTCTATATATTCTTTTATAAATGAAAGAGATGTACAGATTTTAATTTTATAATGAAGTTCCTGCTTTCAATTGTTATCATTAGATACTTGCGGTTAAGGTTGTAAATATTTATAATAAGGGCAACGACGACAAGATTTTATGACTGTCATTAAATAAGTACTGACGTATTAACGTGATTTATGCATCACGTAACTTCAAATTATATTTTGCTACTAAGTATCTTTCTGACTAGTCTTGATATTACTTAGATTTGTAGATCGATTACGACCAAATTTTTTATACCTAAACCTAACGATAAGGCAGACGGCTACCTGATGGTAAGTAGTCACCGTCGCCTATGGACATTTGCAACACCAGGGGAGTCGCCAATGCCTCGCCGGCTTTGAAGGAGAACTCTTTTTACACCTTTTTTGAAGAACTCCATGTCATAGCGCACCGGGAATACCTCGGGAGGAAGCTATTGAAATTGCGAGCTATTCGAGAGTTAAACATCTAATTATGTTATATGTTATAATTACATGAAGTAAATATTGCTTTAAAATGTACCTATCTTGTTGATGTTGCATCAATTATCAGCATATAAAATGAAAATATATATAAATAAAATATATATAAATGAAAATAAAATACTCAGAACAAATTCGTAAAAAAGCTCGAGAATATTACTACAATACATGATTATGTTAAAAAAAGAAGAAAATGTGTCAAAACACATAAAGTAACCCCGCGCGCAGGTGTCCGGGTGTTCCGTTCCGACTCCGGAAGGAGTTTGTAGAGAGCACCCAGGTGAGCGATTTGCCTACGTTTTTAATGTGACCCGACCCTCTCGGATTTAAGGGCCCCTAATGTTACGTTCGGGGCCGATAGCGAGAACTGAAAGTGTAGAAGTTATTCTGCATCTAGTGGAGTGATAGTTATATGTGCATAACTATTATTCGATTTCATAAACTAGCGTGATGCGCGGGCGTTTTTAAGCACAGCTTTTACTCAAATATTTATTTTCACGCCAAAAGTATCAAAACTGTTTAAATATTAAGCCTTTTGGAATGTACACATGCTGTTGAACATTAACTAGATTGGACCGATTTTTCCGATCCTTCCACGTATTTTTTATAACATTGACGTACGAAATGAGCATGCAGTTTGATGGGACGTCGCCACTGCCACCCATTGACATCTATAATCAACTTACCATAGATCAGGTTTTCTATATAACTTAAATAAAGATGTGTTGGTCAAAGTTTTCTTTCAAAAACTCAATAACAGTCACGGAAATTTGCCACTTGAGCGACTAACGTAGCCAAACGTTGCGTTTGCGATACGCCAGGCGATGTAAACGCGTCATCTTTGCTAGTAATGGTTGCGAAATCATCGTTTACAGTGTATTCCAGGCAGGCGCTCCGTCCGCGGTGTGCTTATAATCTTATTTGTGTTACGCTCTACATTATCGCGGCGCTCCGCAAACAGTTCTGTTTGCTTTGCTCTATAATACTCTGCGGATTCGCGGAGTTGCTGAAGGGTACTGGGTTAAGTGCGGGCGGATTGTTGTTTATGCTTTGAGGATACTACTTTTATATTTTTAAGGTTGTGACTTTATAAATCTGTCTTTAATTTGCTCTGGTGCAACGGTTTCGTTCAAGCGTAATGAAACTAAGACACTTCAATTTTTAAATAGCTCGTCGAGCAGAATACGGAATTCGACAGTTAAAATTGAACGCAAAACTTAATGTTGTAATTCATTGAAGTGCTATTAAAATATCAGTATAATTACAAAAATCGGTGTTTTAAAAGTTACAAAATCCACCGATAAAATCGGCTAAGTGCGAGCCGGTGACGCCACGAACGGTTCCTTACAATTATCTATAAAAAATTGAACAAAAAATCGTATGAGAGCCATCCTTCAATGTTTATTTTATTCTGTTTTAGTATCCGATGTTATAGCGGCAATAGAAACACATCATTTGTCATTTCAACTGTCTAGCTATCACCGTTGAGCAGATACTGCCTGGTGACAGACAGACGGATAGGCGCACAGACAGCCAGAGGGACAGCGGAGTCTTAGTAATAGGATTCCGCTTTTACCCTACGGGTACGGAACCCTAAAAACTTAGAGAGTACGATAAGAATTGTAATGAAATGTAATAGGAGTGTAATCTATCTTCCCAGATAAGGAATTCATTGTGGGTGTTAAAAAATCGGTATTAACAACAAAAAGTTCAGCAACCTTCAAAAGTTCACTATCTTTTTATTACAACAAACATTTTAGCCTATTCTTCCGCATACAACGCTTGTAGGTTCGACGCACAGTTCAAAAGTCGGTGTACTCGGGCGGCCATAATGCAAAGTGATTGATGATGACAGAGCTGCATTAATTAATGGCGTCCATTGATTGCGCACCAAGTTTGCGGGAGGTTAGTACCCTGTTCACATGATTATATACTGCTAGTAAGGACTAAATATGTACTACTGCTAATTTCGATGTATAATATAAGTACTATAGGCGGGCAACGTGGCGATTTAAAGAATAATTACTAGGAGATTATAATAAATTACTGTATTGACTAGGATATAAACCTAGCTGCAGGTTGCACGGGTGACTAAAAACGATTGAACGTTTATTTGTTTTTAAGAAGTTGGCTTTTTTATTTCATCGGAATCTTTTAAAAAAGTTACATTAAATTAGTGTCATAAAAGTATTAAAAACTATCCCGTAAGATTCAAACAAATTCAAACTATTCGATTTAAGTTCCGAATCGAATATTAATATTCGATTCGGAAAGAATAATTTGTACCTTTAAATTATTCGTATAACTCTAGTAAGTTACATTTATCATTAAAACATGTTACGATTACATCAAAATACTAAATGAAAGAAATGCGTGCCTAGGATTAGAATCCAGGTCGCCAGATATAATAATCCATAACAATGACCTATCACTGTTTTGTTACGTTTTTGCATTGGAAAATAAAGTCACCTACACCTATTCTATTCTATTCTATTATCTGTTTCCCGCAAGCAAACCATTCGAACGATACAAAATTGCCTGCAGATGAATAGATCGCGCAAACAATGAGGAATCGAGAAGATCCATACCGCAGTTCAATAGCTATCAGATACGCAGCAAGTTGTCAACAAAAGTCGAAGAGAAACAGCGCGTGGGACACAAAGGACGGCATTAGGAGACCGACTCTTAGTCATTCAGCACATTGTTGCTAAGATTTCGAACTATCTGATGTTAAAATGTCTGCCCTTGACCTTATTTAAGACAACGCTTATATTAAGTAGACTGAGTAGAAAGACTTCAAATCTAGCTTACCTGCACTTCCACACCATAGCACAACATCTTCATCCTACTTTTACTACTCCGGAATAAGTTTAATACCTTAAAAAGCTGCCTTGGCGTTGACTGAAACTCGTTAAAATATTGATTTCCTCAAGTTTAGTAAACCATAGGGGATACGATGAAAGTTACTTTTAAAATTTCCTATAAAATTGAATAAGGTCTACACGAGCTAGACTTGCTATTGCATAAATATTTCATGTATCTGCCATTCTTAAGTTTCGATTTGTTTGCAAACTTTCTAACATTATAACAAAGTTTTGACCGAAGTCGATAGTATGGTCTTTATTATTATTGAATGAACGCAACATAAATACACTACGTAAAACAGACTTTTTGGTCTTCGTCAACAGTGTGCTGCGGTCTTTAACCGAGGCTACTATGTTCGTTACGGTGAAAAACGTCGATATTGCCGATAACATCAATTACTTGAGAGCCGAGCGTCGGGAGATCTTTTGTTCTCGCCAGACACCCGATAAGGATTACATCTCCGCTCTGCTCCATCATTTCAATGAAGCCGATAGGGAAATCTTTACCAATTATTTTAATTATTATCTATTTTTAAAGAAAATCACGCAGCATATATGTTCATTGATTCATAATTGTTGTGAAGCGTTTTTTAACTACTTAGTTGTCGGCTGGAAAATTTTAGGTTCAATATCAGAAACTACACATAATATTGAATAACACATGCTAGTATCTATTTCCGACAAACTCGATACTGTCTTATCTTGCAATCGAACTCGAATATAACTTTTCGTGCACTGTCTTTGATACTTGTTTTTATCTGTATTCCTGCCTTTTGCAATCAAACTTCTTTCAGCATGGCTGGTCTCACCTTTTTAACCGACTGCGACAGAAGCAGTGTAATGTTTTTAGTCCGCATGTATTTTTATAAACATTTAGGCACGCTCTACAGTCCGAACGGTTTCACATATGAGAATATATAAGAAGTTGTAGGAATTGTCTCAGTTGTGGAAGTGAAAAAGGCTGTTTCATTTTTTTATGTGGTGACAGAGAACAGAAAACAAAGAAAGAGAAGGGATCATATTTTATCAATTATTTAATATCGCATATACATGTCACATTATATTCAAAGAATAACTCGTTAATTTCGGTGAATAAAATATATATTTATAGTATTTAAACCTGTGTTTAACTCGTCAATTCCCAGTGTCACCTGTAGGTGACACTAGTTTAATTGTGAATTTGGATTGCATTATAATATATTTTTTTAATTTTACCAATTCAGTGGGATTGCCGAGGAATA
>DWNE01002341.1:0-19138 GCA_018249875.1 Cecropterus toxeus | reverse complement strand
GCTAAGCTAATCCTCTGGCCAAAATATGAACCAGCCCTCGGATCCCCGGAAATGTCAACCAGACGCGAAGACAGTTCAGATTACAGATGTCCCTATAAATTAGGTATTTTTTAAAAAATAAGTTACTGCTAAAAATAACGAATATTTGTCTTTTATTCCTTACATATTTTCAAATTTCTAATTTTTTTTTCCTTCTTTTAGCGAACAAGCACGCAGGCTACCCGATGTAAGTGGCAACCGCCGCCTATAAATATCACGAATAAGGTTAAACCCAATTACCGTCATCCTAGTCGCTACCATGGAAGACTAAGTTGAAACGCATCTTAAGAGCATATTATAAACGCATACTTCCCTTATCACATCCTTTATACAAAATATAATGTAAGTAACACTATTGTTACAGGGCAAAAAGTGTTAAAACTGTAGTACCCACTTTTTAAGGTAAAACTTCACCAACGTAATATTATAGTTGTTTAGTATTTATCTTTGGTATTTCGGACTAGCTGAAATTAAGGAAAATAATAAGAAAAAATATTTAAATTCAAAATTTTAAATATAGTGACGTTTGACATTACACTTTTACATACATTCACTCATTACTCGTTTTTCGGCACGGACGATATATATTACTATTATTATTTTTGTGTGGTGGTCACGGGACCTGGAAATAGAAGTGCAAAAGGCTGACCGGTCGCCAAACCCTCTGCACTCAAAAAGGAGGTATTTATATATAAATACACCTGTACCTATCGCCACTAGGATGCCAGAATTTAAACTCGGATTTGGACTACCAGCGACCTAAAATTCATACAATAGAAAAAGTTATTTTAGGATTTTTAGCATCTTTAGGAACACGAACAGATGTTTTCACTGCTAAAGTAAGCCTCGGCAGATTTCTTTATCGATCCCCTTAAACAGATTGACAGGCACGTAAACTCTGTTATGTATATAAGCGATTGCTTACCTACGCAAATCACTCGTTGAATATGCAACATCTAGTTTGGGAGCTCAGTAAGCATGTGCTTAGACTATTAATTTCCTATATCTCCGTGTAAAATTACTTTACTTTATCCCATGATCCGGGCTCGTCATTGGCGCACTGTTTGTTCGATAAACTCGATCCGCATTGATCGCGATAAGTAAAGACTCGTGTTATACACAATATATTAATATTCTACTTTATATTAGATAATCTTAGTTAGTATAAGATATTAGGATTAGTTAAAGATAGTTTGACTCCGTACAGAAGCGTTCGGTCCGAATCGCAAAGCCTAAGGACTCCCGATCGGGTCGATACTTTAACTTGCAAGGACATAGTTCTATTTCCGTGCCCTACCGGATTAACAATTGTGAGTATTCCGAGAAACTCTTTGACCTGGTGCCTATAGCAACCTTATTTCATCTTATTCCAAGAGACTCCTTCATCTGATGCCTATATCATCCTTCCTCAATCGTAGCAATCGTCGAAAAATCAGGTACCATCAAATGTGTAATATATTGAATGAAATTAGTTTAGTAGTAGTCTTAGAACGTTATGATACGGAGCTTTCATTAAAGATATAAGAAGAGTTTATCTTCAAAATCTGCAATGCATTGACGACTTTTATGATCCTGTCTCTTAAATTAAATATGCACGTACAATACTTATTCAATAATTATCTTTCTATAGTTTGACCGCACACATTAATGAATACCATATACAATATCCTATACTCGATTAATTATTTGTTATTGTATACATCATGTGTTACTCTGAATTTTGGTAATACATACTTGAACAAACAATATTAATATGAGCTAACTTTAGCTGTTAACTGTAACTTTAGCTGACTTGCATCGTTATCACACACATGCTTCTATATTATTAAGATCTAATAGGAATATCGGTTCTATATTTAAAAAGAAAAAGAATATTTGTAAAAGTATAGAAATACAAATTATGTCAAAATCGACTAATAGAATCGAAAATTCTAACGATTCCAATGAAAAATATAACATTCGAAGCATAGTATATCATGGTATATCATAAGATAAACCGATGCTTGATAACTTCCATCAAACTAGTTGGTGAATTTTTTTCATAGATATATTGTTTCCTAATAGAATTAAGTATTTGTCGAGTGTGACCGAAACTACCTCGGATATTTTCTTTATTGAATGTACATTATTGAAGGTATAATAAGGCTACAGGAACACCCTTTTGTGCTTTGAAAAGAAACTTTAAGTAGCTTCACAAAGCAATACATGCCTTTTATGCAGAGGCCTATAAGTATAAATATTTTGTTACGAATTCCTAAAGTAGAACTCGAATGTATTTATTTAAAAATGAATGACTATGATGAATTATGTTATGATAAACTAGATTATAGTGTTTTAATAAACATGTATTCTTCGCTTTGGGAATAGAGTTATATAGATATCTAATTATTGTTATATCGGTAAGTTACATTTGCCACAGAGTTGACGTGTTGTAGGTAAATGGAAATTAAAAGGATGACATGACATGCAATTACAAGCTATGAACCTTGAAATAAATGTCTTTGTCTACGAAGAAATATGGCTAATGAATAAAGAATGGACAATGAATATGCGGTTTAGTGGTACCTATTTGAAACTATATCTTACATAGAAAATAAGTTTATACGTATGATTACGTACAAATGTATTCTAACAATTATTATTACGTAAGTAGGTATTCTAATTAACATGTTAGCAAAATATTCGCTATACTTTACGATTTTCGATAAAAATATCCTGTTTTAAAGAACAACGATCGAAGTAGCTCTAAGATAACTATTAGCGATCGTCTTCACACGGATATCCGGGCTTCGGTCGTATTATTCTTGTTCGGAGATATACCCGCATGGAATGTTAGACCCTCGTCAGGTTATACCGAGATGTAATTCAATCTAGGCCGCCCCATCAATCTGTGAGTTCTCACGCATATATTTCTGTTGATTTGACAAATGAGTAGGGTGTGGCGTCTATGAGATGCGGACGGAAGAAAACGGCCGACGGCTATCTTAGGTTTAACGAGTCACCGTCTCTATCATGGGAGCTAAGGGTAAAATAACTTATTAAAAACTGAAATCTTACTAACATTTCCTAGTGTCTTTATCAATATTTTTCTGTTCTTAATAACACGACCGAAAGTAACAACATTTTGTAACAGCATTCAAGTATTTTATAATAAAATTTAGTTGTCGCATCATGTTTACATCAGCTAAGAATTTAAATCCATTTTCAAATAATTTGCGAATTTTGGTGTTATCAACATTTTCATAAAAAATACTTAACAAGTATGATTCCAGAGGATCATATTAAGGATAAAGTTTTTTGAAAAATTTTCCTTGACAGTGGTGACGTGGGTTCAATTTACGCCAAACTTTATGGCGGTGTAGGTAACTTATACACAAACATGTCATTTAGTATTTTATCGTCATATGTTATTCATGGTTATGTCTATCTAGTTTGTTCGACGGTTTTCATCACAATTTATATACAAAGTATGAATGTAGTACTTATATTCAAATTCAACTTTCTGTCTTGAAAGTTAAATTTGTCAGTTGTCGAAAAATGTAAGAAAATTATCTTCTAAACAAGAAAGCGTGGATTTTATGCCGAGGGTTGAAATTGAGATATATCGTCCTAACAAAATGACCTCAAATTAGTCGCTAAGTTGTGTCGATTAGTCGTCACGAGCCACGCTTATCTGTAAAATCGTAAAATGTCAAATTAAAAAGTAGACAGTGAGGATGACGGCAAACTCTCGAGTGTGAAGAGGAGACAAACTATTGTGCGTGGGGAATTCTGACATGTGTAATTAGCATCCCAGACGTCAACTTTTATTATTTTTGAAACACTAATTCGCTTTTGTTCTCACCGAAATGTATTGAGATACAAAGTCGTGTTGGAATTTAAATCGACATCAAATCATTTTTTTATTTGTATAAGAGTTAAGTAACAAACGAGCATGCCGTCCATCTTGTGGTAAGTGATCACTTCCGCCATTAAACAACTGTAACGAACTTCATATAGAATAAGTGACAACAAATTTGATCGAAATGCAATAATTGAGATGAGACACTAAAAAGGACACTAACGACGTGACAGGAATACCTTCTAGGTCAAGCTTTCTTCGTACTATTTATTTTACTTATACTTAAACAGAATAGGTACAAAACTGCATGTGTATGTACATTTATCCTTACGATTCTAAAAAGATATGTAATAAAAATTATTTTATGCCGTCGAGATATGTGAAATCCATACGATACTTACAATTTACATGGGTGCTTTCAAAATTTTATGCTAACGCGCTGGGTGCCTAATAATTCATAACGATAACATCTTTGACGTAGGTGAAGGTTTGCTCGTGTGTTCGTAAATCCTCATTTAATGTTATGTAATGGGGGGCGGATTTTTCCCATCAAATCTAACGACCTCGTATTATTTTGACGAAGGCAGAAGTCTACTAATTCGTTTACTGCTGTACCAAGAAAAGTGTTATTGCTTTATAATAAGTGGTTGTTTTTATTGAGCATGAAAGTTTGGTGGAGTATTCATGACTATAGACGTGGAATAAAGTCAGGTGTACCCAGACCAAATACGCGTAAAAACTTCAAACAGTTGCACCCTGGTTCATAACTTCCCCTGGTCGTAAATTACGCAACTCGCCCTCATTACCACGGCCGCCCATCCGTAGATGATACGAGGGCGAAGGGCCCTAGCATGCCCTAGCCCTATACACACACAACTATAAATGCCTTAAGTGTTCAGAAGCAATATGCATTCACTTATCTCAATCCCCGGCTCTTCACATAAACGATTGCTACATTATGAGCTTTATAATTTTTATTGTTTGACATGTAATGAGGATGTCTTCGGTAATAATAAAGCTATGGGTGATACTCCGAAACAGACCGATTTTGATCTATTAGCATAGCACAAAATAATTTTTAGTTTTTCGAATAATATCTATAGTTTTCTATTGAAAATTTTAAGTAGTAAGATACATATAATGCGCTATAATTCGGTAGATTATTTTAAATTATGCTTTATTACTTCTAATAAGATGAATCATTAATTTAAAATCGTGTAATTACGAGATTAGACGTATTAATCATTTTCTAAGTATATGAGAAATATGAAAAATTTGAGATATAGAGATCGGTACAATATATTAATTATACTTTGCTAAGACAAATTTATTCATAGATCAAAGGGATGTTACTGCTATCTGCTGACAGTTTTTAGTAATTTAATTACTTGTTACAAGTTATACAGGTATATTCAATCTAAAAATAATCTATAAATAAACTATATTAAATATGACTCATATTTTTCAATAAAAAACACGCAAAAACTATGTTATATTTTGTACACAAGTAATAATATACACTAGATTTAAAATAAGATCATAATAAAACGAGTCCTACTAATAATATAGTAAACAAGATCATAATATAGTGAATTAATATTTATCAAACGACATTAAGTTGATATTTTACCACATTTATGACTAAAATTTTTAGTAAAAAATATGTTTACAACTGAATAGTAACCGAGCCTGGACATCGATACGTGTACGAGTATTACAGATTTCTGTTTCCGAATTCCCAGTAGATCTGGACATAATGGAAAATATCCAGCGGTGTAACAGACTGGAACATATTAGTGCTATAAAAGTAAGCTCTATTATAATAAAATCTTGGCAATATGACTTTCCTATATACTAACCTACTTGTACGGATAATTTTATGTAAAAGTGATTTGCTTCTTGTATACGTAGATGTTTACTATCACTTTATGAATATTTTTACAACGAGTTCTACCATCTTTAATAACGCACATAACTTCAAAAATATGGTGCCTGGGATTCAAAGCTCAGACTTTCCGGTTGAGAGGTCGAGCTTCTAATTGCTAGGCTAGGTTACATCATCCAAAATCACGTAAATGCCGATAGTTATGTGTTACCACAAGATACATAAGTGCATCATCTTCGGTGGTCTGTAGGTTTCAACCCGAAATTTTCCTTCACTATCAATACCTGGAATAATTTATTTTTTATACCCAAATAACTTAAAATCAGATGATCAAAGTGTCTGGCATATGAAACTCTGACCCTAGCTTGACCAGTCCTATTAAAAACCACTTGGCTATCACGGCTTATTTGTATATCGAACGAGATTTTATCTCCCAAATTCCTAACACTTTTACTAATGGTGAACGCAGTGTCTTGGATTTGTAGCGCCATGACGAATGGGGCTCTTTAGTGGTAAACACGCAACCCTGTGACTTCATGAGGTCGATAAGGTTGAGTCTATCAATCTAAGATTCGTTCCAATATTTTTTTATTTTACTCACAAAAATTTAGGATTCCTCTTTCGTCTACGAGTTTGTATTATTAGGCAGGAATAAAGAAAGACAATCCGCACAAAATCCGTCGGCAATGCCCTAAAATCATAGCGTTTAGGTTATTAGACTCGCGAAGGCAACGTCACGTCTGAACAGCGAATACGCTGGAGAATCGCTAACGCTTGTAAAACGCTTGTGGGACAATTCCTAGTTTTCATTTTTTAGTTATGACTGTTATGGGTACTTATCTACTCAGATACTAAACATAAAATATCCAGTACAAGTATATATTTAGAACGCTGAAAAAAAAAATGATTTTGTACCTAAAGTTTAATTTATAAGTCTCTATAGTGTACAGATATGTATATTTAAAAGATATCTTTAAGATATATAAAATCTTTTCAGCAAATATACTGATATTTATTTGCTAAAACTGACTTAAGGGTTTTTAACCGACTTTCAAAAAGGAGGAGGTTCTCAATTCATCTGCATTTTTTTTATTACTTTATACAATTGACACAGCAAACAAGTATGCGTTTCAAATGTTGCTAAGTGGTTACTGCCGCCCATGGGCTCTTGTAACCAACTCTAAATAGAACAGGGGCTTTATCTGAAGCTGATGACATATGCGTTGTCACTCCTGATGATCAAGATGGTCTCCATATATGTAAGACAGTAGACGGCATCCATCTTTCGCTAAATATAGATGTTCTCCACGGTACAACTATAATATTTCCACTATCGTTAAAATTACGTTAAAAACGTATTATTTTACGCTAAATAAAAGTGCCCTACATGGATTCAAATTTTCGCCTAAAAAGTTACTGTATTATTTCGTGTAGGCGGTTAGAGGGAGTTTTATTTACACGGCAGCGAGATGCGAAACGAGTTGGCCGCCCGCCTCGGGGCATCCTCTGATATGTTATTATATGGAATAAAACGTGAGTTACCGTATAAACTGACACATGAGTCCGGTAATGAGCTGTACTGTGTTTAAAGTTGTGGAAATTTACATACTTTCTTAGGTGACCTTAGATTTTTTTACTGCCGTCTATTTTTTTTTATGAGACTGAAGTAGCAAACGAGCACGCAATCCACTTGATTGTAAAAATGCACAAAAGACACGAATTGATCCTGAACCCTGACAGCATTATGTATCCAATTGATACAAACGAGGGCAACTTAAGTCGTCCGTCCCTTTTGTTTTTATTCGATCGTCGATTAACATTACAGAACGCTTTATGGTAGGGATGTGAAAAAATAATCGATTATTTAATAAATTGTTTTTTTTACAAATATCGATTTTTGTATATCGATTGAGTGACCATAATTAATCGTTTTTTTATTTATACTTCGGATTTTTTGCCGTAGCTTTGGATTACTCAAAAGATTATTTATTTCGTAGTTTCAAGTAAGTACTTTCGATTTTTAAATAGCAGCTCTATAATAATAGAATTACTTGCAACGCCATTTATTGCCCATTATTTGTGGTGTTTTGCATAAAAAATGTCAACATAAAAAAAACGATTAAAAAAAATCGATTATTTATTTGTAAAAACATCGATTTTTGAATAATCGATTGTCTGATTAAAATATAAAATCGATTAACATAAAATCGAATTTTGCCCAGCCAAGTCACATCCCTACTTTATGGACGATTTGATTACATTCGATTCCGGTTGTCTATTCATTCGTACATTCTACCATTTATCTGCATAAGAGCAGCATACTAGATACGCGACAGTCCTCAACTAACTGTTAAAATAACCTATTCTCAGTAATATAATAGCTAAAATAAACAATGTTTAGCATTGTCCCAGGGATTACGAAAAAGTTCTAAATTGAAGAATTTAGTTACTAAAAATGAACTACAAAACGGTCCAACGGATTTAAGTGACGTTGAGTGATTTATTTTGAACGTCTTATGTCAGCATTACCACACCTTTTAGGCCAAAACACAGCATTTCGATTACCGAATGTTTCCAGAAACTAGAAATAAAAGAAGCTCTATTGGAGAATTATCTATAGGCGTGTAAATTTTAATACTCTTTTACTTTAACATCCCAACACGAAACTAATAATTTTTGGTTCGTGATTTCATATATTTATAGTGGGTTTTCATTATTTGTAATATGAATACAGTGTAAATGTCAAACTGAGACGTTTCAAATAAGGAATGTGTTCGACAGCGCTGTCACGTTCAGATGGCGTGTTCGTGCGCAATTTGCTTGGTCGCACCGCCTACTGTAATAACGACTTCCGTACCCCGTCGTGGCGCCTCCTCAAATTGGTCGCTTATCACCAATCTACGGTGTAGAGTAGAATATCAGTTGGACCGGCCGCAATTTGTCAACAGAGCCGGCGGTTAGTTGTTTCCTCGTTTACAAATTGCTATACGCTCGATATTACGACTCGTGTTTCATGTTTTGACTATTGACATCTGTTTCCAGATGTTGATTCAATGTTCGAAGTGTTTATGTTCAATTGTAAGATATCATTTCTCATGTAGTACGTATTATTTTTCGCGGAATTATTCTGTATTGTATTATTCTGCGAATGCTATGTAAGTATTCGTTCAATGTATATGACATATGCCATGATAAAACTATCAACAATGCATAAACAGGATAAAGCTAAAATTTGGGTTTGTCTCAAGTACTCTAACTCTTTTATTCATCTTTGACAATTCTAATGTAATTGCATAATTTCTCCCATTGTCCATAGATTGAATTAGATATACGGTTAAGAATAAAATTAGGTGCGATAGACATTAAAAGTTTTAGACGTAGCTCTTAGTACGTAAATATGAGTTTCAAAAGCAAAATACATCCTATAAGTACTATCCATTTTGCAAGTTACGGTGGAAACTGAAAACTTTGGCATGTTTCTCCTGAGTACGTTCTTACTTACTGGTTTATTGCTTCCAGAGATATTATTTCAAAGAACTCTTGGAATTTATTTCGCACATTCGTCTGGGAAACGTAATCCCAGAGGTTCTTATTCGGCTACTTAGTTCAAATACCATGTTCCCGCGTAGATGGCAAATATCATTTAAACGTATATACATATTTCAACGTAATCGTAATCTTTATGGCGAATCATTTTCAGATTTTTTGTTAAGAACCGATCTCTACTTTTTTGTAAAAGATCTTTGCGTGTAACATCAATAAATTAGATTCTAGTTTACCACAGAATTAAAGAAGTTTTTGAAATATGGAGAAAGTTTACAAAAAAATTGGGATAGGTATACTTTAGTGCGTGATATCATCAATCATTAATGGGAGGGTGAAAGTGGAGCTTCGCATGATCGAGTTATCGAATTACGGGATTGGAGGATAATGCGATTCCGTCGGACTCGCCTACGTATTTGTATGCCGATCTGATTTCGTCGCTTTAATTATTAAAATATGAAAAGAGCCCGATATACTGCAAATCTGTATCGATTGTCTGATATTCAATTTACATTTGACACTAATTAATATTCATGCTTCTACATGTCCGAATAAATATAATGTGGCTTTATTACAATGTGCCGGCTTAACTGAATATAATTTCTTGTCACTACTCTAAAGTTTTCAAAGCCCACTACGCGTACAATAGAGTTGTAAAGAAAATGGAAATTTAACAACCCATGTTGTAAAGAATCTACATAGCGATGGTAAAACAACGATACAATTTTATGGTACCCATTATGGTGGACAAAACAGAAAAAAATATCACCAATTTGGTATGTTTTGGTTTGTAAAATAGGGAATTTAAGCTTTTTATGCGACGGTCGACGAAATCAGAATGAAACCTCGGCTCGAAATGTTAGATGTGGGTATTATTAAATCATATTATGTTTTTGTGTCACGCACGCCTATAGTTGCGGGCGACATTCGTCACAGTTAACTTTTGAACTTGGGAAATAAAAGCCTTAGCGATACCCTTAACGATTTAGTTCATGTGTATTTGGGTGGAAATATCGCACGGTAATATGCCAGAAAATTCTTATAAGAAATAAGCAAAAGATTTTTTCCATAATCCAATAGGTCAATTAGGTGATTCTTAACAAATTATTACTTAAATAATGATCGGATTTATAATGATACCTAGATTACATTTATCAGAAATAACGGCCAAGTGCGACATGGACTCACGCACGAACTTCCTGGTTCCGTAGCAAAAAAATATAAAAACGATAAAACAATCATGTATTGGGATCACGGTTCATGAGATAAAGCCTGGTGACAGACAGACAGCCAAACGGACAGGCAGACAGACGGACAGCGGAGTCTTAGTAATAGGGTTCCGTTTTTACCCTCTGGGTACGGAACCCTTAAAATGAATAAAACAATTGGCACCCTATTTGGTTGTCTGTTTTATTGGAGGAATATTTCTTACTTTGGAAGGCTGATTTAATTGAAATATTTCTGCAACAGCAGATAGAGGAACAGTACCTTCTCTAAAACATATTCGCTCGGATAAACCACTCAGTATGACCATTGCAAACGTAAACTCGATCCACAACCTATAAATCAAGCCGAATTACTATGTTATGTAATCTTTTGAAATGTATTTTATTTTACACAATTTTTATTCAAACATTTTTAAAACTGTCGAACTAAAAATAAAAATAAAAGCTATATAAAACACCTGATAAACGAATATGTAAAAATCGATCACTTAAAACTGAAGAAAACATATTATAATGATTATACATAATGACAACAATATTGTTTTCATTTTTATGTAAATATACCCGAATGGTTGAGTTTATAATCGAATAATCGTCGCATATATAAATAGCCGTGGCCATTTCCTTGGCAATCAGTGTAGTTATTATGCCCACTTTTGCTCCCCTTGTGGCGTGATGGCTGTGCAACCAACCTACCATTAGAAAGCCGTAATAAGCAAATATCTGAAGATTTATGCCCAAACTAATTAAGTGAATTCGCTGTAATAACATGATTATTGTATGTTTGTTTTGACTACCATGGCTTGTTTATGCTTCAATTGGACGGATATTTATTTCTGACTTTGTTATGTCGCACCGCTCACACGATAATATTAAAGTAATTTTATATAGAATTATTATTAATAATGAGGCTTTGGTAGGCAAATTAGGGTAGTAATTAACATAGCTCACAGGAAACACTTATCAATATACAAATTGGTTAATGAGAATGTGCAAATCTGTCCAGTGTAGAGATATTCCTTTGCGGGGGGCCGCGACAGAATCAATTAGTCATGGGTGATTACATGATTGCGTTAGTTAATCGTAACATTGAGCTAATTAATTGTAGCAATTGCCGGCCACATATCGCAATTTATATAAAGCTAATATATACATGGACTATAAAACATTTATTATCTGTTTGGTATACTTAGTCACCTAGCTCGCAGTTTAGCTTGTGCTGTTACATCCCGTTACGAGCCGTCCCTTGCCGTCACATTACATTAAATCACAATTCACATCTGGTTGCATCACATCATTTCCATTCTTTCTAAATATAGAGATAAAATTTATTTTGATCCACATTACAAAGTAGCAATGTTATATGGCGGGACAAGACTAAATGATATGATACGAGTCGAGACGAGCTGAGACGAGATGAAACGTAACAAGATGGCATGGAACGTGCGGAGATAGAATAAAATAGAACGGAAGAAAAGGGGTAGGATTGCCGTAATGAACTGATATCATACTGGCATGAATCAGAACACAATAAATTAATTTATATGTTCGTATAAAAATTGATTTATTATTTATTACGCGTTATAAGTGAAGTTATCATTATTAAAATTATCTGAAAATTCAAAATACGACTAAGAGCGTTTTTAATTCAAGTCGGCCTGGCAGTTTTACCGCTCTGTAACAGACAAACCTTGCTATTCACACCGAGTGACATGAGTGAGAATTCTTTACAGGATTAGAACTACTGATGAATAGTCATTTTATTATGAACATATTTATTACTCGACGAACGGTGAAACTTTCGGACCGGTGGTCAAAAGGGTTTGTCGGAACGGGTCTTATGGATTAATTTACGTGTGCAGACAACAAATGATTGGCAAATTAATATAAACATTCATCTGTACAATATTTTGACAGGTATGGTCCATTTTAGTTTTCGCAAAAGTTACAATACATTTAATGCTTCCTATTTCCCAAATTCTTAGAAAAACATAAAGTTTTTGTATAGTAAATATCGTGAAAATTGTTTGATTTGATTTTTGTGTCAAAATAAAACTGGACAAAGTAATTTTAAAAGAGCGTATAGGTATCTTGTATTAAAAGCGACTTATACTACGATAGCTCGTGAAGGTGTCAATCTAAAAGCCTTGTTAAGTTTGTGTCATGTCGTGGAAATTCTACAGAGGTTTGCCTACGTAATATCGAGTTAGTAGGGATTCCTATTATAAAAACATTATATATTGGAATTTATATTTGAAGTTTGCGTAAAAATACCAAGTACCTAGTTACTTAAATAAAAGCTTTATAAATATCAAACTAGACGTAGACAGATTAGAGATTAGATTTGAGAGTAGATTTATTCGTTGCGATTATTGTAAAAGATATTGTTGAAACGTAAAAGATTTATAATTTTTTGAGGTTTTTCCACTATGTCAAATGGTTTTCATACTTCCATCTAGATATGACCTATGATGTATGATAAAACTAAGAGTGTTCTAAGAAGCAGCATGGCTAATACATATTTGTGAAAAAAACGTAACCATTTTGTTTGTTTGTAATCTAAAATTGCTTATTCACTCAACACGGTTTCCAAACATTAAAATATTGTTTTCGACATCCCTAGATCTTGGATATTTCCTAACGTATGTATTTAATATCGCTATCGTAATCCTGTCGAAATTTTCTCTTGAGATTTACCGTTGGTTATTGCAGCTTCGTTTCACTAGTAACTATATATTACGTTCTTTTTTTAAAGTTTAAATGTTTAATTTCGTAATCTTATGGGACTGTGGTGTCTTATAGGACTCAATAAGTTGAACTGAATTAGTCCACGAGTATTTTAAGCGAAATAAAAAAGTTGTTGAAACTGTTTCATTTAAATATAACTTTTTAAAGAGTGCATCATTTTTTAAAGGTGCGTATTAAAAGAGTATTTGTCGCAAATTATTAAAATAAAGGTAAAAGGTCATGTACGAGTATGTAGTATTATTGTATATCAGCATTTCGTATAAAACTACACATCTTTATTACAGATACATCTACAGCTAAATTATCATTTAAACTTTCAATAATATGCTAGCCAATTTCTGCCAAGAAAAGATTTTGTTTTAATAAGTAAAGTAGCTTCATTAGAAATAAAAGTAACATGTATTTTTCGTCCGCTATGCCACAAATACACATACGAGTACATAGTGTATTTTTGCTAGTTAATATAAATATATAACTGAGACGAACTGTAAGGAAACAAGATATTTTGTGTATTATAATTTATATTGTAACTGTACTTTATTTACATTGTAACTGTACTTCGTGGAAGGCTAGATAGTTCGCGTGCTCGTTTGAGCGATCGACGGCCGCTCGAACTTTTAACAGCTTATTTAAGCTATCAATAGGTTGGCGCGGGATCGTTTAGGAATCAATTAGAACTTTCAATGTTGTAGTCAACTGATAATTTGGTTAATTAATAAACTAAAGATCTTACTAAAATTTGATTCGGTTACCGTTATAACAAACGCAATATTAATTTAAACGCTTTTTCATGACTGAAGATTATTGTTAGAGGTGAAAATTAAAACGTACGCACTTACATCTAAGGAAGTTTGTGAGTTTTGCAAGTGGCCGGAAAAGTGCAATATACATATATACGTGCATAATATGCCTATGTCAGTTTTGGTTTAGTGGGGCGAGTTATACCATGAAGTCATAAATCCTCATTTCTGGAAATGTTAGTCAAAGCATTTTCAGACACCGTCTTTGATCATATTGTAAAGACTCTGAATAAAGAGTTTAAAAATATACTGTGGATTTTAGCAAGACTGTCATAAGGCATGAACTATCCAAACCTGGCTTAACCCAGCTTTTCTTACTTTGCAACTGAAGACTGGCTCTGGTCTGGCCCAGGCCTAAATCCCATATTCTGTTCTTAAGAATGCGCGACATTGCCGATTGTTTTTTTTTAGATGAAACTTATATTTACATTTCCATAGAAATAGCGCGTAAAGTCGTAGTATCGTGGGCTGTGATAAATAAAAGTTATGTGTGCAAGCCAAAGTCCATTTTAAAATAGAAATGTTTTTAATTATGTACCTTTTTATTTTGTATTAATTGATTTCGTAAAAAAACCTTTTCCTATTTTCAAAATATGTGCACTGCAGAACTATTTGCAGAAAACATCGAATGAAAACATAAATGAAATTTGTTACAATTAATTTAAAATAGCAATAATTTTTACCTTAAGATACTCGAGTTAGGTTTTACTGCCATGTAAAAAATGATAAAAAATACATGATATGTTATAAATAACAACAAATAGACAATCCCGCTGAGTTTTCTGCCGGACCTTCTTAGTCGAGATCGTGGTTCGATCCGGTGGTAGTGTAAAAATCAATTTGTTTGTGCCCTAAGAGGACCGAGGATAGGGACCTAAGAGGGACCAATACAAAAATAAAGACATTTCAGTTTATTTAGTACCTTCTTCCTATATTGTTCAACAAAGTGGACATGTTATATGATCCATAGTGGTATTACATGTTTAACTCCCCTTTATGTAAACTGAAGTACTTCAACCTGAAATCATAAATTGACAAAATGTTTATAATATTTTTGTAATCGTGGCTTTTGTTACACACTCCGTTTTATTTAGTAAAGCGAGGTTTACTCAGCGTGATTGTGGGTCTAATTACAAAATTGTATCCCTAGGCGGCCATGGCGACCCAAACAGCGCTTTAGTCAAGTTTAGTCCATTGTCGACAAGTCCCGTGTTTGCAGAACGGCCAGATACATTCCCTTTCAATAGTGAAGCTACAGTTTGATCAGTCCCTACGCTTTCGGTAATGACAGTACAAATTCAATTCGAAACATAAATTATTCCATATTTGTTATTATTAGAATCTAATCAGCTATCTTTTTATTTACAGATGCGTTGTTAACACAAAACATTTATTACAAAATGTAAAAGATAGCTACGCAATAATAGCAAAATTAATCATACTCGAACATTCGGTTTCAGTATTCGTTTTCGCTCTGAAAACATATTTCCTAAGCATGTTAACACGTCAGTGGCCCAAATAAAATTTTGAGATTGTGTTGTGTAGTGTAAAAAGTTGTCACAAAGGGTGCCTCAAGTTCCTTCATAAAACTAACAATATTGCCACCGGTAACAAGACAAGAACGTTTCTCTCGTGCCCATATTCGCGTTGCCATTGTCTCGCTCAGTAGACTTTAGGGGCTTGAGCCCGCAGTGTTAGACTGTAGCCCATTGTTTAGCTTTCTTCACCTGGGAAGATGGATCCGCACAAAGCCAACGAGCGTTCCTCACTTGTGTTTGTTTTTGTTATATGCAATTGGAGGTTTCGAGCACCGGCTGCGAGGGCGCGCGGATCTTCACTCGTTCGTGAATTGAAGTGTACATATATTCTACATATTTTTCGCTCTATTTGTTTACGGACTGCATTCTCGAGGATATCATATCAATTATTATAAGTGCTCTACTGCACAGGTTTATAATTTAAAAACATAAAATTGAACTAGCGTTTCTATTGCGGTTATGTTTGTGACTGGGCAATTTACATTTAATGTCTCAGCTATTTTATAAAAACTATAATCAGTAATAACGTTTATTTTTAATATTTTACGCTGATTTCTAAATAAGGCTGTGGTGAGATTGTGTTCTGTTTCTTCTTCACTTTTAAATTTGTTTTTTGAAGTGTGGTTTTGTATGCAAATTTTCTGATTAGATAACTGTGCCAAATGTTCTTACAAACACAATAGCGGCCTAACTGTTGCCCAACAGTTCAGTTCACATGGAGTTTATAGAAAGCTGTATTATATATGTATACACAAGTAGCTGTGCCACGCAGTTTCGCCCGCGTTTATTAGAGAACAATCTATTAAAAACAAACATAGCGTGATGTTATATACCCTAAAGCCTTTCACGATAAATTTACTACTCAATACAAAAATAATTTTCCAATTCAAACCAGTAATTCCTGAGATTAGCGCGTTCAACCAACCAAACTTTATAATATTAGTAAAGATATGTACAAATTGCTATTTTTTAACGCAAAGATCAGAAAAATCATTATCTTATATGTAAAAGCCAGTTAAACTAAGATTGTCCACGTTGTCTCGTGATCAGGTTAGAGCTATGGTGTCCTCTGTCGTAAGAGGCTATTAAAGGCTTCCGGGGTTGCGGGCGGCAAAAGTGGGAGCTCGAACCGCTCAGTCAGGGACTCCGGAAAGGACGAAGGTATGTGTCGCCGCATACCGTTAAGCACATAAAGGTGTGAAAGAGCGTAATAGCTCAGAGAACTCTTTTTGGATTCCGTTGAAGATCCTGAGATGCGTATGTAGTGACGAAGAAGGCCACAAAGAGGTTTTTAGTGCGGTAAAAATAAGCCCACGTAAGCCGGCGCTGTGGTGCCTTTTGAAGATTCCCGCTAAGATAAAAGAGCTTAATTGATAATTTATTTAGCAATATACAATATTGCTACGGTAAAATAAAATTCCCATTTTCACTACGAATTAAATTTCTACAGCGTACTATATAATGAGAGAACATGAAACTCTAATCACACTCTGAACTTAATCTGGGTGAAGATAATTAACTAATCTTTCTCTATCCATCTTAATCGCGTATATATACAAAAGGCAATAGACGTTTCTGAAGTTTAAGCCCCAGAGGATAGAGTTCCTACACTCAATCTTATTGAAGGCGATCAATTCATCTCACCCCGTCTCCCGACATCTTAACACCATACTTGGTTTTAGCGCCATTATTGTTTGTTCATGATCCTTTAATGTTCAGTTTCGCTCATATCATATGTCACTACCGGGACTGACCCTTTGGGACATTTATATATATGGAAGTAACAATATAATTTTATGTATAGTATTGCAGAGTGATTTGAGCTTTTAACACCGAAGGCCAATCGGTCCGGAAGTCCGGATGCTAATTCAATGCCTTTTTCATTGCCTTTTAGCGTTCGTGGTAAAAGAGTAAATAAATACGGAACAATATAAGCCTTCAGGGCTCTATCTCTTGAACTAAAGTAAATACCCTAATCCTAATACATATGATTGTATAGTTGCTGCCTACAATACTAGAAATAAAATAAAAAGTAGTAAATTTTGTGATCCTTGAGGGTAGGTACTTCATATCAGTTCTCATAGAATTAAAAAGTCTATAATATCACTGTAGTTCAAGATGTTACATTGAGCCCCCAGTTCTAATTTCCAGAAGATATCAGGTTCTATTGATAAAGCAAGAATGACGAAGAGGACATAGTTCATAATCACGGTAATGAAAATACCTTTATACCTCAGGGTCGAAGTGGTCTATTCCTAAAAAGACCTTACAGGTTTAACCTTGCTTCATATGGAGATAAATCCAGGCTTATCCCTGTTGTTCAGTAAGCTATCCCCGGCTTTTCGTTTATGTGTAAATTATCCAAATAATAATGGGGCCTGACCCAAAATGACTCGCCTATTATATTGTTGTAAATAAATATAAGGTAAGTAGCATTAGGGAACACAACAAAGAGTACAGTAATTTGCATAATGCTGTTCACCTTTCGGACTTGGGATCGTTCTGGGCTAGAGCCAAACCGAGTCCATTTAGCCCAACGAAGATTATAAGGCTACTTTCCGGGCATTTGCAATACATGACGCGAAAAATCTAATGCGCTGAAGATGAAAATCCTTTGTACTAGGTGCAGCGACTTACTTACTAATTTAACGACTTTGAAAATGTGAGCGAAAATCATATTATCCATCTTAATTTGCATAAATAAATAGCAAAAATATGTGCAATATTGACGACTTTGAAAATGCGAGCGAAAATCATATTATCCATCTTAATTTGCATAAATAAATTGCAAAAATTTGTGCAATATTGGCATTCACATGTAAAGCTCTCTTGATGTACAGACATAGGCTAATGTGTAATGTACTGAACTTTTAAGGTCTGTAGATTGTGTTTATAAGTCTGCAAATCACTGAAATACGCTCTTAGAACACGTGACTATGACTCTTTGTAAATCGCTGTAATGCGTTTGTTATCCATCTATGAGACTAAGAAAACAGCCTTTTAAGATGTAGAATACGAATGTTATATTTAAATCGAGATCATAGTTGTAAAAACATCTTAGTAATGTGTTACTAATATTCTGAACACAAAAGTTTGTGAAGATTTATTTGTGTTTATTTTTGTTTCATGTTAAAACTACTGGTTGGACTTCGCTGTAATTTGTTATACAGATAGTTTATGCCTAGATTAATACTTAGAATACTCATTATCGTGGTAGTCATGTACTAAGTAGATGAAGCTACGGTAAGAAACTAGTAATAAAATATCTGTGTATATTATAATGTTAATAATGTCCCCATAGTTACCATACATAACGTATCGCAAAATTAAACTTAAAATGCTATAATAATTGAGTTCTGCGCATACTTATGACGACCCTGGTGGCAAAACAGTCACCATACCGGTCTGACGCGCAGTGGGTCCCGGGTTCGATTTCAGGCAAGACAGAAATATAAATGATGAGTTTAGATTTCTGTTCTGGGTCTGGGTATTTGTGTATTCGTCTTTGTGTGTCCATG
>DWNE01002340.1:0-19139 GCA_018249875.1 Cecropterus toxeus | reverse complement strand
AGTAGTGTGTACGGTGTAACTGTATACGGTGTGGCGAACACGACGCTAAGGCAAACCTCGCCACGCCATCATAGTATAGATGTTTCATATCAAAAATGAGCGTCATCCTTATGGTTTGTGCTCCAGCTTCTGAATCTAAGGGTTTCAGGTTCAATCCCAGATATAGCACTCTGATTTAGTTAATTTAACGTTAAAGGAAACAAAGATGTACATACAATACAATACATGCCTAAAATGTTTTTTTAATTTTCAAAAATACTTAATTATCCCATCTGTACTTGCCCCTACTGTTTGACACTAATATAACGCTAACCAATCATATTATACTAAAAATATAACAATAATAAATAGTATTCATCATTAAAATAAGAATAGATATATAAATGGCGTAATTATAATTATTAATTAAACTTTATCCTTATACACATTTATTTCATCTTCAAAATGTTTAACTATTTTAAATGAAACTAAAGTGCTTGCAGAATGTCGCCACAAAACATGGAACGCATAATTAAATTTTTACTGTTATGAACCAGTTTAAACGCAAATTGACTACATCTTGTAGAGTAGAGCTTTGCTTTAATTGTGGTGTCCATTAGCCGCCCAAACCTTATTAAGTATTCATATTCAAAATACTCCCCTTTAGAGAGTGCGATTGTTGATGCGACATTTCTAGTTACACCTAAACGCAATAGAACGCGATCTAGTGAGCACAACCATGACAGTTATGTGGGGACAGTGGGACAAAGGTAGGGCTGCCACCTTTATTTTCAATAATTAAAGTACATTGGCATAAAAGGTAAAAGTACGTAGGTCAAAAAAAGTACAGTGTATATTTTTTCTTATATTTTTTGCCCCAAGCTGACTTTTAGGATAGGCGAGATGAATGCGGCGTAAAAAAATAATCTAGGTAATTTTGACACCTGTGAGTCTTCAATTTGACGAGCAAACAAAAAGGTCACCAAATCTAAATATTCTACCTTTCTCTTAGTAAGGTGGCTATTGAAGTCTTGTAATAATGGAATGTTTAACACAAAAATGCTTGCGACCACACTTTTTAAAATTCTAGATCGAGCAAAATAAACTATTTTCGCGTACTTTTTTTTGTCGTAAAGTATAAGGCATAATACTTTATTTTAAAGAACCGGTGAAAACCCTATACATAAGGGACGCGGTGACGCCGTGACGCCGGGACACTGACGCGCGGCATAACGTGGGGACGTCGTGACGGCGTTGCGTCGGCGTCGTGCCGAACGGCGACCCGTCGTTTCCACTTGGTTATGCCTTTTATGCGACGATTCATTACCAACGGCGTTTAGATGGAGGGAGCGAACAGATAGCCACATTTATTACTTTTGTCAGCGGAAAAATGAATTTACACACCAGTAATCTTGATTTTATGAATTTAAAAAGGACAGGCACATAAAAATGTGCCAAACTTTGCTCGTGTAGCTTCATATAAAGTCGTTTTACTATTGCTATTTTATATTATTGATGTTACATTGTTTTATTTACAATCATGTACAAAATGAAAAATATCTAAGGATGACAACAGTGATTATAAATTTAATTACCCATGAATTATTTTTAAACATAAAAAATTAATAAAAATTTACATCAAAGAAAACTTAAACAGTGTTATCATGCAATAAATCTCTATAAATGAAAAACATTTGTTTTTTTGATACAGACACTATAATATAACAAACAAAAATAAAGATTATCTCTTTTTGAAATCTCCCCTCGCGTCGCCCTAAATATTATCCTGCTAATGTACCCTTACGTATACCTATCATTATCTATATATCGCGACTAAATGGTATAATTATTGTTTTGAGCCGGTGTCTTCACCCTATGAATGGTAGTTACGTTTTGAAATGCACATCATTTCTTAAAAGCTTAATGCATCAATTGTTTTTCGAAATACTATCGCCTAAAGTCAATTTGTAAGTAAATTTCTCTTGTGAAAAATAATCCAGTGACTTATGTAGTTGTATTAGGTTCGTTTGCAATTTTAAATATCATTGGGACAAAAGGAATTAAACTTAATTATATTCTAATTACAATGCTAGAGGAGTGTGTCATAAGGACATATTTGTACCTGGTATATAATTTAGATAATAAATTTTAACAGATCAGAGGATTTAAGATTACTTTAATTGATTAGTTTATATTTAAGTAAACTTTTTTCCAGCCATTTAGATTTTGAATATTTGTCTAAAATAACTTAAGGCATCTGAAATTTATAAACCGCACTTGGCCAGTACGATAAAGTACGCCTTAAAACCTTACTCAAAAAAGCTCTCAGTAGTGAAAGAGTAATAGTCTGATGATGTCATCCAACGACTTTCAAGACAACGACTACTCAGTCTTTTACGCATTATATTATTTTAATGATTTTAAGCTGATATTATCACGGAATTGATTCAATGTAATGTTCTCACGATATGCGATTTTGAATTTCTTTTCGACCACGATCCATGTAACTGGGTCGATATTTCGACCCAGTTACATGGATCGTGGTTCAAAATTGGACAGTTCAAAATCGCATATCGTACCCCATAGTACCCGTAACATATTACAATATAATATTTTTACCGGTTTTATACGAGTACTTTAAAGTGCCTTTATACAAAATGCAACGCAATAATCTATCGTCCCACATAGCTTAACTTTATAATCAGTTTAACCAGACTCCATCACAATATACTAAGACCTACTAGTCGTAAAATTAGAATAGTTTAAGCATGGCTTTTACAGAATAAAAATATTTTATAGAAAGAAAATCATTTTAATACTTGTACTTAGTTATACTATAATTACCATGTTAGCTAAAGCTTATTTATTTCTTAAATGAACAGTTTTTTTTAAAGAAATTAATGTTTTTTGTTATTTTAGCTAAACACGGGTACTTTTTTTGTCACAGAAAAAACAGTTTGGCGATATTTCTTGTAGGATTTCGGACATGACATTTATTTCCTCCATTGAGTTAATACTTACATACAATACTATAGTATAGTTTAAAAAATAGCTGATTGTAATTCTCTTACTCTCCTTATATACCGATATATTTCTGTAAACTATGTTTTCTTTAACTCAACCTAATTTTACCACCTTTGAATGATCTAATTACATATTATATCATTATATGTGGTTATGAGAAGAACTTTATTTGGTTATAAAAAAGACAGAATTTCACACTCTGAACCCTGTAGAGTCAATGATTTTTTTGTATGCTGTTTCCTCGAGTTACCGAAGACAGAACTCCTGGATGAGACGTGAAGAGCAGGGTGTTGGGGTGTTGCGTAGATCACAATATGCACTTGAGCGGCCCCCACTATGAATACCTATACAATCCAGGGCAGAACGTGGCGTCGTTTTAATTAATTAATTGAGATATCTCAGTAATTAGTGAGTGGGATTTGTATGTGCACAACGAAACATAATAACTTGAATTATTTCTATTAAATTTAAATAAATGCGTTAGCATTAAGTTGGTCGTGTATTACGTAATTGACATATCATAAAAACAGTGTATAATCTACTATTTAAATTAACATAAATATAACTAGTACACTTTTTTTTATATAAGAGTGAAGTAGCAAACGAGCAAGCAGTCCACCTGACGGTAAGTGGTTACTGCTGCCTCTGTACTTCTGTAAGCAATATCATATAGAACTGAGGTTCTATCTGGAGTCGATCACAGATGTTTTGCTACTCCCGAAGACTGAGATGATCGCCTCATATATAAGTGAACCGCTTCATACACTAGTTTATACATGTATTATACACTGGTTTTAATTTAGAAATGTGTGACATAACACCACGATGCTTAAATTCTGGTTCAATAGCGAGAATCTAGGCCAACAACCGTTCTTATAGATATTATGCAACTAATTAATTCATGCTAGTCAATTCCCCTCTTTGTCTTTAAGCTCTGGCAAGTGAGTTGTTAAAGTTGGCTAAAGTTCTGCATACTACTTTCGTCTCTTTGTTGAAATAGTTCAAAAATTCTTACAAAGAATTCACGGTCCTCCGCGCACATTGCTAAGATCCTTTGCTAGCTCTATGTAGTTTATGTACTTTTGAATTCTACAACTGCAAAAGTGTTTTCTTGCAAAATCACATTTAATAGTATTTTTTTATGTATTTATCATTATAAATCTGTGTTATTACAATTTTCGGTTGGTATTAATTACTACATAGTAAAGTTCAATCAGTAAGTAACATTTTCAAGGTGCTGACAGCAGTCAGCATCTTGAAAATGTTGATCAACGTATGTTTTATAGCAGTGTTTTTGTCTTTCATTTTTTACATATATTTGTAATTCTTTGTTTATTATTTTCGTTAATTTACATTGAAAGATCAGTTTAAGTATTTATTAGTACCCGATCAAACCTTTATGGGACTTACAACCACTTATTCGTGGATTTCGGAATTCACACTGTAATAGAAGCACTGGGACCAATTACCTGAATTGTTTTTTTTTTTTTTCATTCAATAGGGCAATAACCTTTTTTTTTGGCCAAATCTTGACCGATACCGATACAAAAACGAGACCTTCGGTTGGTCCCTAACATTAATTGCACATTTAATGCATAGAAGTAAGATCGATATTCATATGATTATTATATATATAGATTTACGATTATAAAAAAATGGTTTCACAGCTACTTGCTATGAAGCAAATATTTTATTTTTCATGAAGAAATACTCAAAATATATTGAAGAAGGAAAAGGATTCTACAAAAATCGCTCGTATTAATGACCTAACTTTTTTAAAATGTATTACAAAAATTACGATTTACGTAAGTTCCTATAAGTGAATTTATACTTACCATACCTTATTATTATATCGTTTATTTATTTTTTAAATTCATATAATAGTAATAGAGATGCTAATACTTTCTACATTTCCAATTCCGGTCCTGAAGCACGTGGGAGGAGGGTAGCTATTACACCCCGAGAAGCCACCCTCCTTAATTGATTTACAATTGTCGGTTAAATTTGTTTCCCGACCACCCCATGATCGGGGATCGTAAATGCATAACTTTTGGAGTACGATAGATGAATAAAAATTGAATCAGTATTGGTGGCATCAGTCACAATGACACACTTTTGAATTGATTCTGCATACTTAAACGACAGTAATACTTAATGGTCTTTTTATATCATGCTACATAAATACATCTATTTTCTGCAATATACGTTTTTTTAGAAGATTGAAGTAGCAAACGATCATGCAGTTCGCCTGATGGTGAGTGATTACAACCGGCCGAGGTCAACTGTAAACAACTTCATATAGAAGCGGTTCTACCACAGTCGATCACAGATGCGTTGCTACTCTAGAGGACTGAGATGGTCGCCTCATATATAAGTGAGCCGGTAACCACACCATTCTCGCAAGAACTGCTTCTAGAGCTCCTAGAACACTAGGAATAGGTATGGTGGTGGTACCTCCCCGGTGGAACAACACTGGTTCTACCACTTGGAAAACCTATACTTGATGTCAGTAATTTCAACTAATTGAATCATATCCTATTTAATCCATCAATGGATCATCATCATTATCATCATGGTCAAGAATGTTCCATGTTACCTCAATTGTGACAAGTAATCTTAGTTCAGCTATGGGCTATAAAATTAATCATAGCAAATTTTAATACATACGCTACTAATAAACAATGCACTAAAACTTCAATTCAATAAAATTAATGTAAAGAAGTTATAAAGGCCTTAAGATCAAATCTCCGAGATCCGGGGCGTCAGTCAGATCACGCGAAACGGAACCTTAGCACTAAATAAAACATGTAATAAATCTACGAAGTCTATTAGGCGTGAGTTCAAATTCGTTTTCACGGAAAATTCTGTTTTAACCACACACTCCAAACAAATCTGTTAAGCAAATTGTATGTATAAAGTCAATAACGAGAGAAAACAAGTCTATAAATAAATCAACAATAAAAGCTCCTTTTGACACTTACGAATATAATAGAGTTATGACAAAAATGGCGAAGCGACCGAAGAAATATAACTTAGTGAACCCGAGACGCTTGTTAGCGTCTCCATGGCTTTATTTATGGCCAGATTTATTTTATGACCGGCTGGATACCGAGAGAATCGAATGATGCGGAAATCTGCCACCAAAACAATTTCTCTTCGATTTTTAGGTGACTGTTTATCGGTCGAAATAAAATGGGATATGAACGTTATGAAGTGAACATACGAGTAGATATTATTAACTTTCAATTGTCATAGTTGATCTTAAAGCATATACCTACATGTAATAACGAATTATTGAATTGACAAAAAAATCCAGACTAGACAGATAATTTTATGCCTAGTAATAAGAATAATATTAGAATTTAACAAATGTATACGTGTACTGTAGATACACGTGTACTTGTACCTATAACGACCAATTTTTGTCCGTCTCTATCGAATTTGTCTAAGAAGTCTAAGTTCGAAACTACTATAAACTAGTAGAGAACTAGAATGTTATATAAAAAATTCATCAATCTTCGCGAATTTTATAAACTACATCATCCGCATAAAAGAACAAAAAGCAATATTGCGTGACTGTTCACAGAAAATTCCTCAAACCTTCATTTCATTTTATATCTCACGTTTATGATTTTCCAAAAAAGAATCACAAACAAACAGGACGTGCCTTTGGCGTGGGTTTTCATTTTTTGAATTTATCTTCATAGCTCAGGTCGGGCAAATATATAAAAATGGAAGGCAAACAACACAGCGTGTCGTATTTGCGATGATATTTGGTTCGTAGATTCTTATTCTCTTTGTTGGGGCCTAATCTGCTGGGAGGCGCGGCGCGCACGTTCGAGACTGCCGCAATTGTTTCTTGATTTTCCCAGATCTGTTGTAGACAACTATCGAACAAATGCTTAAACGGTGTTGTGCTATTTTTATTTTACTTTTGTATTCGAAATTGGGAAAAAAAATTACTTTTTTTGCGTTACTTTACCGGCTTGCTTCTTTACTATAGAGGGTTGTTCATTTCTTCTCATTGCATTCTCATCAGATCATTTCTATAGAAAATGAATATCAGCTTTCAGTTAATGATTCTCTTTGACAATATTTCTAAATGTAATGTAATGTATAAATATTTTTCTACAAAAATGAATAAGATAAATTTGCCAAATAACTAGCATAAGTTTAAGAAACAAATTTCCCTCTCAGGGATAGCTATACTAAGCGTATCTGCGAGCGGTAAATAAATTGAAGTTGAATTCTCCAAGACGGAAAATCCAAACAAATCCTCGTTTAATCCGGGAAAGAGTGTTTCGAATCCAGGTTAGTTGTAAATATCAATTACGCAAACTCCCTGGCTTAGCGCCGCTTCGGGAACCGAGTGAATTGTGTACATTAAGGGTGCGAATTGCTACAACCCATTTTGAATGATGTTTTCGTACTTACTGTAATTGTTTTTCCTATCTATGTTCTTATACCTGCAATTTTAAATGAATTGTGCAAGAACATATTTTTTGTAAATAATTCGTCAGATACAGTTGGAATTAAGCATGAATATATTTCAAAAACAAAAACAGTCATTAACTCCGTAATTTCTTTTTTTTTCTCTCTTGAAACATTTTCTTGTTGTTTATTTTTTTCAAAAAGCCTTTGTTTAAAATCTTGTATTTTAAAAGTCATTCTGTAGTCACGTTGATAAACACAAATACAATGTATCACATGATTTTACTCAGAACCGTAAAACTATGCGGCATTATCTAGAGAAATATCGAAATTACCTTTAGGACAAGTCGAAAATGGAAACGATGATTGGAAACAGTGACATAATGAATAAAATGTACAATGAGCAGCCAATTGGATAACAGTCCCACGGGCTTTCAGTAAAATGTTCGCGAAGACGAGGCTTCTGGAATATTTAATATTCGTGTCGAGGCCTCGAGAGTTTCATATCGATCTCTTATCAATACTGCTGATTCGGAGAAATTATTTATTAGTATCAAAAATATAATTTCACGTAACGCAGTCTCATCAATTTAGAACTGAAAGTATGATTTTCGCTGTAACGAAGTTATTGTTGATTTAAAATAAAAGATAAAGTGTGTACGGTACGATAATGACATCAAATCTTTTTTAATTAATAATACTACATTGACTATCAGGACATGATGACAATTATCAAATTGCTAAAGTTCGTAGAATCGGTATAATTTGACTTGACTGACAACAGCTGTCGTAGTTATTTCTAACAAGACTATTTAGATGTCGAGTGACTGACATATGAGATGGCGATCTTAATCTTAACCTGTACAAATCCTGATCTTTAAATTTAAATCTTAAATAAAAATCTAGCCAAACCTATTTTACCAGGACGTAGAACCAGTGTAGTTCGAACGGGGAGGTACCATCGCCACACTAATTTCTAATGTGAAGCAATTCAGGTTTGGTGTAAACTGATAAAAGAAAAGTAACATAAAAAAAGTAGAAACCGACTGCAATTCTTCACCAAAATGCAAAATAAATAATTTAAATATATGATGGTTTCTTACATACACCATATTTTAATAGGTAACAACGCGGTATCTATAATCTTATCTATCCTGCAAGTATGTCTATGTATATAAGAATATATGATGAAATTAATAAAAAGAATGTTTTAGCCCTTGGCGTAAAAATAGGTTTTTAAGTGGATCTGTGGATCCGTGACATTGCAGCATTTAATGGGTGAACCGAATTGGATTCAGTTTATTGTTATTTTTTCATTTAAAAACATGTCTAATAGATAGCGTTGGAAACAAAGTAAAGTCAATCCCGCAATTTAATTCCTATAAACTGTGAACTGCTATAACTTGCTTCGAAATAAAATTGGGTACACTAATAAAATTTTATGACACTGATATAGGGCTGTAACCTTGATCAGATGTTACGAACAGAACCGCCTTTAAAAAGTCTAACTATTTGACAGCTTACAGCAGACAGGTCGAGTTTAGACTTGTCGAATCAGTACCGACACCCGACAGAACGACATTTAGATCAAAATGTTACATGAAAATATTGTGGGCCAATATGTTTTATTAATTTTTAATTTTTAATTATATTTAGTTATTTTCATATTTTTGCGGGAAAGGAACTTAGGTCCAAGGGTAAGACTCACCATAAAATTAGAGGAATGACTCTAATTTTATGGTTAGTCTTACCCTTGGACATCTGATTTTGACACCAATACTACGACTATTACGTTGAAACGCCCTCAATTTGTATATCTGACTCACCACATCATTCAAATCAAAACTATCCTAATAATATTATTATATATTATTTAAGAAATTTATTCATTTGTTTTATTTATTCACAAAATCCACAGATTATAACAATCAATTTACGCTCTGAACTTATAATTAAGGTCTTGAAGCCAATTACGGATTTACAATATACTTATTAAAAAACGTCACATAGTATTCACCAAAAATACGTAATATTAGCCCGATTTACAAAACTTACGTAGAAAATCACATTGTATCAAACTACATTTCCTTCCCCAGCAGAGAGTCGAATCATAAAAAGAAATTGGCATACCTGTGACATCGTAATACAGTCCCCGGAGAGCGGTGTACGACATGTGAAGACGTAAAACTTACCGATGACTTCCCATAACTGAGTGGGGACTCGCAATTATTGTACGAGAAATACAGTTCCTCTCAAGGGGCAATTATGAATAACCCCGGTAATAGTGTGCCGAAAAGTGATATCATGCGTATACTTTACGAAATTTTGTTGTAGATATTTTACTGTATGTATTTAGAATGTTTCATGATTCTTTGTTACATAGTTCGGGTTATACTTACACATTTACGTACATACAATTTTAATGTACTTAAAAGATCTTAGAACATTATGAGTCCACTTTAAACTAATAAAAATATAAAAAGTAAGACGCAAGCAGGACAGTAATTTGAAGTCATGTCGCTACCCCTGAAAACTAAGTAACGCCTTATATTTTTCTAAGCTTTTCTACGGTGGTTCCGTAGAAAAGCTTAGAAAAATATAAATTTTAGATCCTCTCACAACGTAAAATAAATTACAAATTTATTTCTATCAAATACACTTTTCCTAATTATCAAATTCTAAGAGAAAAATAGTTTCTCTTGAAAATTATTATGCAGCATATAAATTTACAAAAGTTATCAAGATTTTGTTACAGTACAATAGCATAATCAAATTAAAGATTTAAGTAATAAACAGTCCAGGAAACAATACAATTTACTCTAACTAAGCATTTTTCTAATTCACTAAAAGCTCGAAACTCTTTTATTAACTCGACGAACGGTATACTTACAGTAACCATCGCCAAAACATGTTCCCTGAGGATTTCTTCACGCCGAATCAACAGGTTATAAACGAATTCACACCCTGCAGCGTTCCTAAACAATTTTCCACCTTATCCCCGACACTCCAGAATCCAAATTTCAATTACTACTCCCCCGGGAGTTAAACCCTCTACGAGACAACCTGTGGATTTCTTACACGATGTCAGATAACCTATCATGAACTTTAAGAAGGCAGAAGATCACCATTTACTGTAATTGTGGTCGTAATTTTAAATTCTGACCTAAATTTTTAGAAACACAGCGATAAATCAATAACTTATACACTTTCCCTATAAGTCAGCTTTTACTAAGAACGCTTCCAGTTGACTGACAACCTCGCTTATCGTATTTTCTTATGAGCAAAGAAACGGTGGTGACGTCACGGGAGCTGATATCAAACTAGCCAGAATGCGTGCTACGCTCCCTCTGTCCTTACTCGGAGAGATATTCCACGATATTAAGCTTTCGCTGAGAATATAATTCTCGTTAAATATGACTTTAATAATGACTATATTTTTTAATTGTCATATAATGTTATATTATTATAATATTGCAGATGTATGGTGGTTATTAAAATATGTTGCCGTTTTATAAAATGTTATATCGACGAATTCTTATTTCAATATACATTTATAGAATGCAAATATAATATGAGTTGTATTAACGCAATGTATTTTTTTTAAATTGTGTATTTTTGTGTATCAATAGTGTATTTAAGATATAACACATTATTATAAATATATATTATTATAATATGTAATAATAGGCTACTAGAAAAATATTTTTAACTATACTTGTTATTTTATTGTAAGTGTTATGGCAAAGCACTATCATGCTTTTCGATAAAATGATCGACTTTTATTCATTTGCCTTTTACGAGTAACACTGATACATCATCAGTGTTACTCGTTCTCCACAACATTCTTATCAGTTCATTTCAGTTGATAGAATATTACGTGTTCCCTTATCAGTATTTTGCAAAAAAGTTCGGAATCACTCCGTCCGATTGATCCCGTATTCCGGTGACAAGAGCGTGAAAGTACTGTACGAGAGAGAGAGAAACGACAACAGTCACAGAAAGAGAAAACAAAAGGAAAATTCATTCAAGATCAGCGATCTTGTTCTCAAAGTATTCAGTAACGATATAATAATCAATCTCACCATTTTTATCGCTCCCCTTTTACGTAAATAAATCCAATTCATAGTAAAAGGAGTATCTAGTATACGATAGTGAATTTCCTTTTTGCTTGCTTTTGCAGAATGACGTTGAAAGTCTCGCGAACGCTCCAGTTTCGCAGACAATGCCCCAATTTATATCCAACTCACTTACTGAACTCTGTAGAGACGGCCGAGTGAGTGAGGAGAATAAAGTACCTATATCTATCTTTATTCGTATCACTATTCGTTAATCTTTTAAAAAAGATACACTAAAGCTCTTTTTGTAGATGTTACTTACATCTAAATGAAATAATTGACAATTTTCTTTTTCCGATCGTGGTCATCCTATCACAATCCCACTGCTGAACATAGATTCAGATTGGCTAGAGTTTATTGCGCACAGGCTAACTTGCGATTTGGTAGACTACCGCCGACTACGACTACTACTACTAACATACTTGAATGAAAGTTCCTTAAAAAAGTGTATGAACACTTTTTTAAGGAACTTTCATTCAAGTATGTTTTGTCACGATATTTTTCCCCGTCAATGATAGCAACTGATAATTAAATAATTTCTAATACGCACATAAACTTTATAAATAAAAGGTGCGTGCCTGGGATTTGAACACCCAATTTGGAAGACGAGTTTCAGTCATTGGACTATTACTATGTAGATTATTACTGTTATTATTCTTTTTCGATACCTATTTCCATTTACTATGTAGGCTTTATTTCCCAAAATATCATGTTATAATTACAATAAACACCTTTAAAGCGCCAATTCTTTCAGAGAAGTTTGATTGATGTGTACAAGAGGAGTGTGGGAAAGTTAATACAATTTTAATGAGATAGTCATATTGTGTGTATTAGTAACGCAATTATGTCTATTTTTTTTTGTCTTTCTTCTTTCCTAAGTCATAATATTGATGTGAAACATCTATAGGCGCAGGTTAACCGGTTTGTTGGCGTGGCGAGACTTGCCGGGGCGACGAGTTTGCCTCACCGTACATACTGCAGTACACAATACCGTCTTTACCATAAGAGCACGTGGGGCCAGTGCCCAGGGCCCTCATCCTCAGAAGGCCCCGATGGACCAACTATTTCTCTCCCTTTTTTTTTCATTTTCGTGATAATATTGTTAATGTGGAAACTGTAATACATGTCAGGAAAATGTCCGTGAACCAATTTTATGTATAAAATGATAAGTTATTCCCAATTAAATCATTTAAAAAGCCAATAGTTCAGTAGCATCACCGTTTCAGTTGATTAACGAGATCGATTTTTGGATAGATATGTTGTAAAACGTTTTTGACGATTGAGACGAGAGAGATTGAGACGATTTAGTCGCTAACTAATACGTATCTCTGCTTATTTGTAGTAGACTAACTTATGAGAATCTCGTCTGCTTTACACGGGGAGCACTAAATTCTTACAATTATGAAAATTATACTATGTTTCAACTTTGAAATAATAACGGTAAATTAAATTAAAATTTAATATATACCTAGCTCTATCCTAAGTCCATATAATGATGGTTACCACACAGGTGGTTAGAAACAGAAGAGCCCTAAATTCAGACACATTTGCGTTGCTACTTCTACGGATTAAATTAAAGTATCAACTTTCAGTAGCCTATTTTAATACAGGAAAAAGTCATATCCTAAGTAACGAATATTACCGACAATAGCGTAATGGAATCAATCCTGATATTATGTGTTTACAACACATTCGTATCGGAAGGCACGTTAAAAAGCGTCCATAAAGCCAATTACATTAAAACATTCGGTCGGGACAAAGGGCGAGAGAACAATGACGGCGAAGGAACCCGCGATCTGTCTTTCAATGCTTTTAACTTTCCACTGATGGCTCGGAGGGAAAATGGTGGCGTCGCGCGACAAATGCGCGTTATAGTGATGTGACAATATGTTATGATAACAATCGTAATTTGGCTTTTTATATGCTTCATATTAGCTTAACTATACGTATATGTACTATATGTATGTATGCGAAGAATGGTTAAAGAAGAGCCATTATAAAACAGGTCAGAAAACAACCCATGGTTATTATTGATAAAGTTTTTTTTCTTATGGCTCAATTTTAGTTACTTATACAAAAATATTTTCTACTTTTAGTTCAGCTTAGTAAAGCGTGTTTTTTTTAGATTTTTTTAAAATAAATATTTATTTATTTGAATTTATCATCATTAAAAGGTCGCTCTTTATGGCTTAACCTCGGAGCCGCCAACTCTACATCCATATCTGCCTTATAAAGCAATGTCAGACACTGCTGAGTTCTGGTCCGAAGATTTTTGTAACGGAGTAATACTTATTAGACCTCCAACTTAGACTTCAATGATAGCTATGCATCAATGGTCGACGTTAGGGAGAATTTTAATCTTTTCTATGGTTGATTTTAGATGTATATTCCCATAGTCATTTACCATCAGGTGAATTGTCTGATCATTTCAGACTTCTACAATATGATTAAATAACTTATAATTGTGACACTGCCAACCAAAGGTCACATTTAGTTAAAAGTTTAAAATCTAGATAATTAACACATATCTATGGTAGCTTAGTGTGGGGTAAATATCACAAGTTGGAAATCTAATTCGAACTTGTTTGCTTTATTTTACCTGCTGACGAATTTTTTTCGCCTTGTGTACCTATATATTCAAAATACCACAACAGTATGCATATGCACGTGTGCATCCGTAAATCCGTATCAATTAAAATTATGAAATTTTAATTTAATAATCAAACACTATGTTCGCCAAGTATCGATATAGATATTAACGATAACCCTGGAACGTCACTAATAAAGAAGTGAGACGTAACCAATGGGGTATCACGGCTTGGTTGCACCGCAAACTCATTTTATAAATCGCCCGTCCGCTCGCCCGGAACCACGCGTTAACTCACCCTCTGGAATACCCCCTTTCACCACGCCATAAAGCCAAACGTCAGCCTATGCGAAGTCAGCGAACAAGAGACTATTAGGAAAAATCTAATCACAAATCATATTACATTTATAAACCGAAATATAGGAGTCAATTTTAAATAGTTTCCCTTATAAGTGAAGAATACATAGCAATACTATTTAATGTCATTTCTACATTACTCGACATTTGATAAAATAAAAAGTATGGAAGATAGGCAGTCGCGTGAACAATTTTTGATGTTGACCACCTCAAACCCCCAATTTATACAAGAGAAAAAAGTATTTAAAAGAAACTTACGACTTCTAAATCCGTCTTAGCCTAACTTAACGCAAAAGCAACTCCTAAGCAAAAATAACGAGTTAATTTTGTGATTCTTTCGTCTTACAATTTATCCGGTATCTTATTTGGAAGACACCCCGTAAAGCTGAGCAAAGCATCGTATTATTCCTTTATATAAACGAGCGTCCTCTCCGTAGACCACTCGCTTAATAGACAGTATCAGGCCGAAGATCTTAAGTAAATCAAATCGCCCCATGAATGGCGAATGAACCCGGGGCTTTTCACGGAGTTTTCCGCTGACGGCTATCACAATAGTCGGGATCAAGGCAACTTATCTCGAAGGAGGTCGCAAAAATGTTTCTTAATGCGTATTTAAGGAGCTCCCATTTGATGTTATCGACCTGCTGAAGACTGGGGAGTGATTGTATCTGCGTAAAGTGTCGTCTAGACTGACATAATCCACTTCGTTAGGCTTCATCGTACTTAATAAAAGTTTGAGCAATATTTCTCGCCCGTCTTCCTATCCGCCAGACGTTGCGCTTTTACTATGAAGAATAAAAATAATTTATGGGCCATAAATTACAAGCAGATACCGTTACAATTTTAATGAATTCGTCATCATAATAAAGCACAACGTTTTTACAAGGCTTCCTATTTACATTTTTATGGTTCCTTAGCACTCAATAAACCGACCGCAGATATAAAGCCGCGACGAGGGTTGTACGCGCAATCTGTGAAAGCGAAGTGAAACCGCATCGAAACCCCTTTCAGTTAGCCGAAACGCCTTTACTATGGGCTTTGAAAAACAACAATAACCCTCTCCGTACGTATGTATGAGGATACGTAATATACTTTAAAAGTACTAGTACATAGAGCTATGAATCTCAAGGAATTGCCACGCTGTTTCAAAAACGTATAATAGTGTCTAGGGGGCATAATGGTTTTGCCTTTTTATCATTTCGAACGAAATGATAAAAAGGCAAAACAAATTAGTTTATTATTTCGAACTGACCGAAATACAAAAAAAAATGTACAATAAAAAATTTGACTTTTCGACATTTTTCATAAAATAATACAATCACAACTCAGATATTGAAACACAGTACAGGAAAATACATATTTGTACGGATACGCATATGTATATTTGTTGTGGTCACGCTATATTTCGGAAAAGTTCTTGAAGGACTAAGTAATTCAGGCTGTCTGATCGCTTTTGCACTGGAATACGGAGTTAATTATATATTTTGTTCACCTGCACTATCGCTACTTATACACAAATAATAATTTATGTTATTTAGATTTAAATGAACTTCTTAAAATCATACAATCTGTTTGTAATACCTCCAGCATTTTATATTTGGCAGTCACTTCTCGTCCGTTGTGAAGTCTGCATAAGACCCCTCTCAGTTTAAGAGCCACGCTATTTTCATGTTTCGGGACTACAAATGGGAATCCATTTAAATACTAAAGCCAACGTTTCAATACGACGAGATGTAAAGTAAGCTAAAAAAGAATTGAAACCCTTGTAAATACGTCTCATGTGATTGCGGAAGATAAGATTTATAAGGTTCCAAGAATTGGATGAAAACATATTCAATTTATACGGAAAAGTTTTTAAACAACTTTCATCGAGTTATATTTAAAAAATATATTACAAAATTTTAAAGTGTTTTAGTTAGTAATATAACTCTTTTTAAATATTTTTATATTTTCAGTTAAGTGCAATTTGAGCTGTCAAGTATGGAATTCATAGTGATATACACATATGTACAAGCTGTTTTGCATTTAATTTAAATGATATACTCTATTAGGTGATAGGAATACTGCACATAGAAGCTGCAGTACAGCATATGGGTACTCTTCGCCACTGTAAATTTCAATCTTCCTTTGTCTTATTCAAAATTATTCTCTCGTAGACTATATAAGAGACAATTTCAGTTTATAATTATATTTCCTTACGCATTATTGCCTTATATATAAGTCGCACAGTCGCAAAGGACTTACCGACGTAGCGTCTCTTTGAGAGAAGTTGAGGGGCTTGAATGAAATAGATTCGATTGTGAACGATATACTTATTTGTTTGCCGTTGATCGACTCGCTTTGGCTCTGAGGGTGCAATACGTTGGTGTAATGAAACTTAATTTGGGGTTCTATACAGACGTGTAGCCTTATAAAGTAACTTTACAAGTAACGTATTTCTGTACGAGGTAGTACAGTATCTGAAACTTCAAAGAGAACTGCGATACACAATATATGTCAATACAGCTAGTATGAAGATTAGGTTTTTTATGTATTTGTTTTGTTTTAACGATTTATTATTTTTTTGTATAATAACTGATAATTCAGTAATTATATTGGTGCTTCTTTTTCAAGAACATTATGCAAAGCTTTGGCAGCTTATTAAAGTTAACAAAACTCATAACATTCAATATCTTGATTTTATTTGATTTATTCAGTTAAGATCATTTTAATATACTAGCGATTATAACCGATACAGATAACTGAATATTCTTAATAAATTCGTCAACCCATTATTGTCTCATGGTCGGGCACGGGTCTTCTCTCAGATAGAGAGAGTTTCAAACTCTAATTCTAATACGCCCATACTTTTAGGAAAATCAGTGGTGCCTGGGATATAAACCTCAGACCCCCGATTGAGTCGTCTAAATACCACAAAAATTTAAATCCAAAAAGAGAGTATTCGTAAGGGTAACTAAATCGTTCGTACACACATTGTCGCACTTCCGCTTAGAGACACAACAAAGGGTTGCGCTGCAGACTGATTGCTTAATGGACAGTGAAGGCGATAGCAGTGTGATAAATCACCGTGGTGATTACCCACCCATTATCTAAACCCAATCTCGGGACGACAACTCGGAACTTAGAGCTTTTGACGTAATTGACAGACGCGGAGGCGAGGGATCTTTTCTTGTTTAATTTATTCTTCACCGAAACGCCGAAATGGCACTACAATTATATTAGACTAGCTATGCCCCGCAGTTTCTCACGCTTCTACATAATAAAAAACAAACATTGCGTGATGTTATATTCCTCGATAAATGGACTGTTCAAAACAAAAATATTTTTTCAATTCCATTAGTTCAGTCAGAACCACTTCACATGGGACACATAAAGACTAATACACAAACAGAACAGAAATCTAAATTCATCATTCAGATATCTGTCTGACCGGGGATCGAACCCGGAACCCACTGCGTATAAGAACACTATGGTGACAGCTCCATCAAGCGGATCGTCGAATTCGATCAAAAATGTACCCGCAACGTAATGCTTTTGTCTTCGCGACAAATTACTCTAATAAACACTAAATGTATTTTAAAAGCCTATAACGAGCTTTAACACAATTTTAGCGACAAAGTGAGGGGAACAACAATTGACATGCATTAGCGGTATTTCCGGTGACGTTTGGCCCGTGACGTCATTACCGTCCGGAAATTCAATCGAGTTCTGAAATGCCTTCATAATAACTGCGACGCTTGACCTAAATTGTAACTTAGAGTAACTTAGTATTTTGTACAATTTATACTTCTAATATCTTTGTAACTTATTTTAAATACTTGTCATAACTTAATTAAAGTTCTTCACTTGTCTTATTAATAAGATTTTCTATTATTACAACGACACCCAATTCAACTCCAACATTTTTTTAAGATCTACTGTAGAATAATTATTTGGATTCTTAACCTCATACATATTCTAATCACACCTTTGGTATGTTTCACTCTAAGTGCGACGATCAAAACTACCACGCTAAATCTAGTCTCCTTTCCAAACATAAAACCCCACTGTCAATATAGTGGATAAGAGACTAAGAGTGGTGGAGTAACGTGAAATTGCAAGCGTGCGGTGCTTACAAGCCCTCGAGACGTGACGGCAGCGGCGTGAAGTGCCGTGATCCGGCTGATCGATAGTCTTACATCTCAAATATTTGCTGAATGCGCCGTTAAATCGCTGACTTAAACGTTTTACTAACTTGTTTTGTATTTGTATCATAACTTACACGTATGAAAGTAAAAAATCGTGTGTTACAATGCCCCTCTAAAAGTTATAAAAATAAGTCCGCAACAGCATATTTCTCGTAAAATATAAACGAAACAGGCATGTTGCTTCGTTTATATTATACGAGACATATGCTGTTGCAGATTTATTTTTAGAACTTTTAGAGGGTCAAAATTTCGTAATACATGATTTTTGCGTAACTTACACCGTTTACGCGTACCGTACGCGACGAAAGCTCTCAAAAATTATAGTTTTTCCCGTTTATGCAACATTTTTCGTTGCTGCTCCACTCTTATTAGTCAAAGGGTGATGTTATATAGCCTAAAGCCTTCCTCGATAAATTTACTATTCAACACAAAAATAATTTTTCAATTCGAACCAGTAGT
>DWNE01002339.1:0-19139 GCA_018249875.1 Cecropterus toxeus | reverse complement strand
TTATTACATTAAAATTTATGTACTTTACCAAAAAATATATGTTCCGTTATTTTGAATATTGCTATAACTTTATTTATTAAGAATTTATTTAATAATAGAATCGTAACAGATAAATCATTAAAAAAATATTAATAACAATAATTTTGTATTGTAGCATTCTTAAATTTAATTCCTACTTTAAAGGTCCTTCCTCATTTTAAAAGCAGCGTCAAGCAATGAAATTAAATATATGTATATCCATTGCTACTTGAATATCCTTGGTGTCGAGTAAAATTTCATACTTGATTAACCAAGAAGCAAAATGTAATATTATGTAAATTACCAAAACGGCTTCTCTTGTTCCTTATCCATTATGATTCGATTCTTGATAATTACGTTTCGTTTTTTAATCTGACCGTTTGTTTGTAGATAAATCTATTTGTGTGATTGCCGCCTTTGTCACTCGTATTGAAAATGGTATGGTACGAGAACGAGATAAAATTAGAGAAAAATAAGTTCATCGCGCATCGGGTAATATAATACTATATTGAACTCCGGTGCCTTCAAAGGTTAAACTGTTCAAGTCTCATGTTACTGGTATGAATGGGACGATAAAGCCTCAAAGTTAATAGGTAGCGTGGGCAGGCCACGCACGTACAGACAGGTTTTTATGTTTATATCCGTCAAACAAGGCGCCTCTGGCCGATGCGTCTCAGCGGGTACCAGGGCCGCATAGGTCCGCGGTTCATTTAATTTATTACGTACCTGTAAATTGTCTCCCTCCTTTTTTGCTCTGTTGCTCTCCAATTTGTTTGTCGAGTCTTGAATTGATAACGTTGTGTCCAATTAAGTTGGTGATTCTTTCTCTATACGGCAACCGTTTAACTCTGACGTTTTTATGTCCACACTGATGCCATAAACAGCATTATAGGCTTACAAATGATCTACTTTACGAGGCAACTTTAACGTCGTATTTAGGAAGTAATACGATTATGTGGTGTCAACGCTGTTAAAATGAACTAGTTCGAATAGAAATAAATACAAAAGTTTCAGATTAAAGAAATGAAATTTCATTTGTATCCAAAGTTATAACGTATCAATTTGTTTCGCCTGCATATAATCCTGTAAATTCTTTAATTTCTTTGCAGCACATTATTAGTAACGACGGTTTAAGCACAATCAGTCCGCTAGATTTTAATATATTTCAATATTTTGTATATAAACAAGGGCCGCCTCTTCGTCTATTCTACATAAATTAAATCCAAATGCATTTGAAGCCTCGTGAAACTGAAGACCATGCAAATTGAACTGAAGACCGTACCATCAAATGACCACCATTAAAATATAAATTTTAGGTCTATTTCAGTTCAAGATGGGAGAAATAACACCTCCGTACCTGCCCTTAAAAAAAACTTATAAAAAAATATGTATATGTCGGAAATATGAAGGCCGAAGCCTTAGACATACCTATATGAATGTGTTTGCATTTCAGACACGAAACCAAATGAAACTTGAATATAATTATTTTACATATAACAAACTTGAGCTCTTATACAAGCTACGAAGTAGTCTTTAGCGTGATTCAGATAGGGGTACAGCGCCATCTAGTTGTAGTGCCGAAAACTGGTTTTGTAAGGCAGCTTTGTTTCATCAATTTTTAAACCTCATCAATTTTAAAGAAGTTTCACTTCAAACAAATTACATTAATCGCCATCATCATCACTGGAAATGAAATACAATATTTATTGTTATAGTTACACTCTTTGCATTCCTTAGTAGGATGTGGCGCTAAAAACAATACTAATAATGTGCATAAAAAGCAAGATGCACAAAGACAATGGGCATTTTGTTCGCACGACTGCATAAATCTAATAAGCAGCTTATGTAACTCAGTACTAGGAATTAATAGCGGTTATTTTAAATATGATATGGCACAAATGATAAACAAAATATAACATTGTACTCGCTTCAGTCATAACAACGGTCTAATGTTTCCTTTGTACTGGTACTTCCATTACAAAATTTTGTTTATTATTATTTCATTCAATATTTTTGTATGTTTTAATACAAATGGTACAATAAAATAATATATCACCTCTTTAACTTCTACAACAGGAGGCAATTTTTACTTACAAAAAATAATTGCTTCTGTATAGATAGATTCCTATAGATCTACGATCTCTATAAATGTAATTTAAACTGTTTCCGGGAAAAATAAGAAATATTGATAGTTTTTAAATGAAAACAAAACGGGTTTTTTGTACTTGTTACTTAATTGAAGCTTAGGAGCCATATACATATACAATTTGTTGTTATGAAATAACATATACATATGTTTATCGTTACTGATACAAATATACTCCGGTACTACGTTCTTCCGTAAATTGGGACGGCCTGAACACCTGAATGTAGTATTCAATTACGAATTCATAAAGATTTTATAGATAGTATTGGTAAATGGCATCTGCCGTCCATAGACGTCCGTACTAAACCCGAATTAAGTTTAGTCCTACCTGAGATTAGACTTAGACACAAATACGGTGCGGCCGTTGAGGAATATAAGTTGGAGCGCCTCGAACAAACGTCCCTAACCAAACTCATGAATATATACTTTAATTCACACAATGATATTTATCTATGTAGAAAAAGAAACTTTAAGGTGGTATAACTAATGCAGTTCGATCGGAGAAGTGCCACAGCTACACCTATTTCCAACGTGAAGCAGTTCTTGAGTTTCGGTGGAAGGATGTGGTTGCCGGCTCAGTTACATATGAGACGACTGTCTTAGTCCTCGGGAGTAGCAACACATCTGTGATCGACATAAAATAGAATTCCTGTTCTATATGAAGTTGCTTATAGATGTCCATGGGTGGTAATAACCACTTACCATCAGGTGGAATGCATGTTTGCTTGCTACTTGATTCTTATACAAAAAAAACTGAAACTGAGTTAAAAAATATGACTAAAAGAATATAGACAGTATCTTTTCACTTTGACGACCCGCGTTGCCGAGCATTTACCATACCGATCTAACGCGCAGTGGGTCCCGGGTTCGATTCCCGGCCAGACAGGCATCTGAATGATGAGTTTAGATTTCTGTTTAAGGGTCTGGGTGTTTGTGTATTCGTGTTTGTGTGTCCATGGCACCCACGACGCAGGAGAATATCCTAGAGTGGGACTATGAGTGTAGAAAGCGTCTTTTCACTGTATCTACATATCTATGTGATGGTCAGTATTTGTCTGGCGCTAAAATGGGAGCTAGGGCATAGTGTGAAACGGTGTGCAAATGAAAAATTTCACCCGTTTATTAATTTCGCTATTGTTGCCAATTTGTGCCGCTCCCTTGGACACGGGGTCGGTTATTCACTTTTATTTAAAGGTTTTTCGTGTTCTGAATAGTAGCAAGCAAGTTATATAAAGGAAATTGTGGATGTAAAAAAAATCAAAGTACTTTAAAGGTAAGAGAAACTCTTCGTTTTTAAACTTTGGTAGTACTACTGAAACTATTCTTATAAATAAGTGCCAAGCGCTGCCGTGGTCTAGTTATGGTGTTACAAGGGAAGATACGCTTACCTATACTAGCCTTTCTTACTTAGTCCTTAAGAGTAGCTACGCATCAGTCAAGTCCGTCCTCAAGTAGTTCTCAGGTAAACTCACAGTCTGTTGTTGATCAAAAATGTCCATAAGCGGAATTTGCACTATTTAGTTAGTGGATTGTATGTTTTTTTTTTTATGGCAATAACAAACACAAAAGAACATTTCCTAATTTCATAAAATAAATACTATTCATGAAACTGTAATTGTTCCCACACTCAAGCTCCATACACTATGTCACCACACTAATCTATTACTACCTAACCGCCTGACACGATAAATTCACCACAAAACACCACCAATAAAACTCCAATTCGAGATACAACAAAGCTAACAAAATTAACTATCTAACATTGACTTGGAGTTTATATTGTTTGTATTGTACAAACCAACAAGCCAGCGTAAATACATCGAAAGCCACCTAAGAAGCCAAAACAAAGACCCTACAGTTTATTTTGAAGCGGGTTCTCAGAAGGTCCCGACTTGTGTTTGATTGAGAATTCTTATAAATAAATCTTCGATACGCTAGACGCGTAAATCTTTGAACATGAGTTCTTTGAATGATGGAGACCGAGTAGTGAAGGTTTTTCTATTACAATTATAAATTAGGAGAAACTATACAAGTTTGTGTTGAAAAGTTTTAAGTAGGTCGTAGTTTAAAGTGTATAATATATACGAATCAAAATATAATAAGGGATCGTGAGAATTATTAGTATCCAACGACACCAAAAGTAAAAAAAATGAACTCTATTTCTTTAGTAACGAATATATTCGTATATTTAAAGAAACAAAATATGTATATAAAATATGATTACATATTTATTTTACTACATTTAATAATAATATTTGACAAAAACGGTTATTCGATATTCTATTGAATGTACAGAAAAAAATCAAAAAATATGGTGCTTAAAGTCACTGAATTGAAATAAAAAGAGCTAAAATTTAAAGCCAAAATAAGTTTATTTGATGTAAAGCTAAAACAGTAATATAAGAAAAACGACAGCTGCGTAATGGGCAATAAAAATTTAAGATGAAATCACAAAGTTGGAAAGCTAAAACTCTGGTATTCATTTACACTACTTTCACTCAATAAATTACATCAAGAAAATGAAGATGAATTAAAAATATGTAATTGTCTGAAAATTAATAAAATTAATAGTAAATTGATAATGTGTATATTTATAATATGTATAATGAAAACGAGAATACGTCTCTATCAGTCCTAGTTGACGCGGAATCATCTGTTTATCCCTATAAGTCTTATGGAATATGTATATCCATCACGAATTAACTTTAATAATTTCTTTTACACTCGCATTGGAAAAGCGTAGTGACATAGGCCTCAACTTGCTTCAACTATGTGAAGAGCCTGTGACCAGCAGGCAGATTAAAAGCATTTCGTCAATTTACAAAACCAGCGATGTTTTACCGTCGAGAATACACCAAGAATGCCTCAGAGTAAACGAAAAATTATCTAAATAGCAAACAGCTATCCAGATCAATAAGCTCCAGGCTCCAGGTAACCGCGCCGGTGCTGTGCATTTGAAAAAAAAACAAATTAAAAGACATGAAAAATACGTTTACAGGTATATCCGATTAAACCAAGACTAGTAATAAACTCACATAAGTTTCATTGTCTGATGATTGACGTAAAATTTTATCCTTTTTGCTATACAGTTTATTGCCGATAGAAACTCTTCTACTTTTCCCATACCCATTATTAACATACGCAATGTCTTTATCAGCTTGACAGGAACTAAACAATAAACTGGTGAACTTCGTATCTAACCTCCTGGGAATCTATTTTCTGAGGCAAATGCACGGACAAGTAACTTTACCTTGGTAAGTTGCTCCGCTGGTTCTATGATCTTATACAGAATCAAAATATACAGAATAAATCTTCTCGCAACAATAAAACCATTCAAATCTTTTCAGTGAAAATTACGAACAATAACAAAAGTAACATTGTATTTAAACAAACGTGACGTTATAGAGTGGTTGAAGAACCTTCCGTATCGCGGTATCGAAAGCTAAGTAAACAAATGGACATTTGACAAGGGACAGCCTTCAACTACCTACGCTAACGCTATGGCTAATAAAAATAAAGACTAACCAAGCACTTGAGTCTTTGCCACTTATATCACCAATGGCAATTTAAGTAGCTATTTTAATTCTCACTGCATGGCACGATTACATTCCCACAGAGAAAATAAAAGTCCCTTAGGCAGGTCATTTACAATCAGACTGGTTGGCTCAGCTTTATTTTTTCAAGACCTCGCTTGTTAGTAAATTCAAGAGCTTAATTAACAGAAATTAGAGAACACCCTTTCAAATTACAGAATATAATAATAACAATATCAAACTCATGTTATATATTTACAGGTACAAAAAACAAGGCTATTAGTGAAAAAAAAAACACAGAACGTTGGCCCGTGAAATGTATATTTAAGAAACCTTGGATTTTTTAAATTCTCAATATTTTTTAGATAAAGAATTCGTATGCTGCAAATCCAAAGATATAAATCAATTTGAATTTTAAGTGTACATCATATTAAAATACTCAAGAAGCAAAAGTTTTAGATAACGTTCCATTATGTAACGTTTTACACGAGCTCTGAAACTGTACATTTTCTCAGAATAAATAAACATACATATTTACATAAGAGTTTTCGTTTACATGTGGCCATCAAAGCAGTTATTTAAACTCTTATTTGCTCGCATAATAACGTTCCCACCGAACGTAATAGGAAATAGAACATAACTAACAAGTTTACCTGTACACGGCTGCAAAAAATAACTTACGATCGTGTCTACGTACGTGTAAGTTAGTACGCGTTGCAAAGATTACGGATTAGCACAATTTGATGAGACGTTTTTGGGATTTTTTATAAGATTAAAATAGCGACTGAGCCTGCATCTCCTGATGGTAAGTGGTTACTGCTGCCCATAGACACCTGTAATCAACTTCATATAGAACACAGGGTTCTAGCTGAAGTCTATCACATATGCGTACCTATTGCCGAGGACTAAGATGGTCGCCTCACATAAAAGTGAGCCAGTAACCCCATCATCGAGACTGATTTCTTCTTGATTTAAATGCTACTTAATTTAATAACTTTTACAGGTAACAAAACGGTATAAAATATACATACAACTAAATAATATATACTACTAATACAACTTAATAAATGACATAAATATACGAGAAAACTCTAACCATAAATGATTAGTTTACACTTATTGTAGACAAACAATAATTTCACAAAAAACTACCTTTGTAATATTACAATATCAGGAATATATAATTTTTTACTATAGAAGATGCTTCGCAAACACACTCGTAATAAGCGTAACTGATGTCAAATCACCAATTAAATTGCTCAAGGCCTCAATCCTCTTTGACCTTCTACCACCGATGTTAATCTTCCCAAGGGGCTCGAGTGCGAATCCACTCGAGTTTGCTGACTTTAGGTTGGCGGTGTGTGCTTCGGACAAACATTCGAACACAACGGCAAACTTCGTGCACCTGGCGAACTTTGATCCGCGCTAACCAATATTGTACGAGGAAATTCTGTTCCCAATTCCAATAATATTAAGGATATGCCTGGGTGAATTTATTGGCATTTCAACTTAGTCCGTGGGGCAACAATGCATAGTTATGGACTTGAAATAGGATTTTAGATCAATTGCATATTTTATAAACATCTTAACATTTATTAATCTGTTTCTACATTGACGTTGTCATTTAAATTACAGTAATTAGATACAATTGGATGATCTGCCTGTTTGACTTTACATGTATATTATAACAACACTATGAACATTTGTTCTAAATTTATTAAAACCGTTGTTTAACTAAAGTTACTTTATTGCAAAATCTTGATAACATTTCCAAAGACCTATTTCCGTTCTTAAACCTGTTAAATGTTAAGATCTTTTAAGTTATCAACAACGACAATCTTAGATACATTGATGTCGGTAAGTTTATATAATGATAAAAGTTTGTCGAGTTTAGTAATCTTATCAAGATAATTATTATGGCAACTACTTTGAGAAGAAATTTGCTTAATAAGATCATTCACCTCTACAATCTAATCTGTAAAAAATCTATAAGAAAGTCCGCTGTCAGACGATAATTTATATAGACATTGATGAATAAGGTACTGGACAAGACCCTATTATGGAATATTCATACGAGTATATTTGCCAAAATTACCTTATGAGTGTCTGTTTTGAGATCAATATTTACTTCATCGTCAATTTCTAGACACAATTCTTCTATAATAAATACGATTCTGAAAAGTGGTTATGTTCTTTAAGATAGTGTTGAAAATTTTCTTATGTTTGTAGGATTTCTTGTCATTTTCTATTAAACTTTAAAGAAAATGTTTTATTATTATAAATTTCTTCATGTATGACCTCCACAGTAGGATGTTATCTGATTTGAACTAATTTCGTGTCCACAAAGGTGTTAAATAAATAAATACATATCTTACATCTAAGACCATCAACACCGAAGTCACTTATTAAAATGTAGTTAGAGTTACATGACAGCTCATTAGCGAGACGAAGCATAAAATCTGAGCTACGTTCAGGAGTTAGGTGAGAAATTTTATAGGTGTCGTAAAATTTTTAAGTGTGATCTTATGGTTTAATTATATGTGTAAGTTTTGTTGATAATTACTTCACCAGATATAACTTCGTCATATTTTTACTGTAACTATAATTTTAAAAAGTAGTCAGTAAAATAGATACAACATATACCTAAGACGAGGTACCAGGGAACCATAAAATGCAAGGCATCGAATGAATGCCAAGGAGCGCGACCGCTCTGCGTGACTTCGCACACATTCACTGTAACAAGAGACGAAACAGGTAGAAAAACCCGACCGAGCTAATATTAGACCCTGCAAGCCAAACACGAGTTTGAGCACAATTTTAATTAAAACAAATATTGGTTATATTATTACGTACCTTATTGTACAAATACAAATGTATTTCGAAGCACACGTTCACCGAATACAAATTAGACAGCATTTCGAAAGAGTCATGATAAATGACGGGACTGGGAGATGTTGAAACAGAAAGATGTTATGTCGAACTTGTAAACGACGGACAAAAAATAATCGTACGCACGTAGAAACATAATAAGCGTTATAAATAACATATTTGTAACTCTACGAATTTGATTTTGCCTACGAGATGATATAATCTCGTAGGCATAAAATATAGGTATAATATATATAATTTATAATGTAGTTTTAAAATTCTAGTAAAATAAGTCGGCTTGTTTAAACGAGGTCTACTGAACAGTTATTAACTTTTAAACACTTCGTTTCGAAACAATTATTATCGAATTAAGTTCGCGTGGAAAGTTCAACAGTATAAATGCAAATAAAATGTCGGGCGAGAATTTTAAAAACGTAGAACTTCCAATCTACAGGCCAGGTAACTTTTTCAGTGAAGCCTTGTATGTACTTTTTTATCGTAAATCGTATATGGACGGAAAAGAGGAAGAATGGTTTTTTTAGAAGCAAATAGTTGTTACAAACAAACAGTGGTTATTGAACTGTTTATTTTTTATGGTATTTGCATATCCATGCCAAATGTTTTGGTAAAAAAATACTTAAGTGGTCAAGTTGCTTTATTAAGCCCTGAATCCCGTTTATTTTTAACGCTGTCATATAATTCATTCAACTGACACCTTGTTAAGCATGTCATTTAGGACATTATACCTACGTATAAGTAAACTTGTTCAAGATCTCTGCCTCGTTTCTTTCTCCGATTATTTTTATCTTTATTTCAATAAATAATGTTCTCACTGGCAAGGACTCGTATTTTAATTAATCATTTCCGATGCTGGCTTGAAATTGGAGAATCGTTTGGATTTTCTAGTAAATTAACACGAGGAAAAGCTTGAAGTAAGCGATATATACATATTTTTAGTTCATGCCGAATCGGCGCAGAAATGACGCCACGACAGTTTCAACGAAGAAGAGCTACGAAATCTGTAACTTAGTTGTATGTTCCCAAACAGTACAATACATTTAAGTAATGTACATTCTAAATTCAATCATCCAAAGATCCTGAAAATCTTCCAGTGATAAAATGTAAGAAATACATGAGTTGTTCCAAGAAATATTGGGAAGAACGCATAGAACGATTGGTAAATTGGGACAGATTGAAATGGAGCCAGATCCATTAGGAGCGTTAATGTGGATATAATCCGCTACATCCGCGACCCTTCTGTTGCGGAATTAGACGGAAGCGATGGATCATAATGGAATGCGATCAATTCCGGAAACAGAATCTAGGACAAATTAGTGATTGATAATCTTAGATGTTCGAGAACTAATAGCCAATCTTTGTAATACGGAGAATCCTAATCCTAACCTAACGAATATTATAAATTCGAATGAGACTTTTTCCTTCACGCCTTATCGATTCAATCGATCATCATGAGATTTTGTCACATTGTCCGACGTCCCGAAAATGACAATGCGCACCTTTCATCCCAAAGTAATAACTCCATCGGGATAGATAAATATTTTGTAAACCTACTTACTTTTGTGACTACGGATTCCGGACATGTTCTTTTTATTCAAGAACCCCATAGTTTACGTTTAAATAATTATCAGTATATAAAACTGCGAAAATATGAGGCTAATGTAAAAAAATACACATTTTCTGAACACCAAGGAATCAATTCGTTAATTATTTAACATTACTATATAATTCTGCATTTATTAAGTACTTACAGTTTTACATATTAACTTTTCTTAGAGATATAAAATATAGAACACATGGAAACTAAATAAAAAGTTTGAAATGTAAAGTAGATTCATTGAATTGCAAATTCTAAGAGACACTATTTACAACTATTTCTGTGTTCCATTGTATAAATAAAATTTCAATGAATGTTAATTCACAAATAAATTTATAGCCTGGTCGCATTTAATTGAATGTGTGCAATTTGTACGTATGTGGGAGTATTTAAAAGCAAATGAGATTTATTCGTTAATGTAAGTTAAATAGAAAAAGAGTCAGAGCAATCAAGATTTTTATTATTAATGGTGCCATTCATCAATATTTATGTGAACCTATTAAAATTAAAACCTCAATGGCTAATTAACCAAACAAAGTGAATGCAGCATAAAGTGTAAATCATATAAGAATGGTAGAATAGACTGTGGTTCGAATATACCGGCACTGCCGTCACAACTACTTCTGACATAAAGCAGTATTGTTCCCGCTGATGTTGTCTAAATTAAAGCATGTGGTAATTAGGTAGAGGATTTTTCTATAAGGTTAAATATCGTTTTCTAATTGTGAAAATAATAGTATAAAATGACAAGGATTTACAGTTTTCTTAAAAGAGCCGAGCTTTAAACGTCAAGTTTGAAAAGAAGAAGATACAGTGATACATACTGAATTGACCATCTAAAAACCATACATATTATAACAGCTGTCTCTACATAGCTAAGTAAATAGTAAAGCTATACAGTGCTTTCGTAAGCGTCTACACGAAAGCAGTGAAAGTCCGTATTTTCTTAATGTAAGGTCGGCTCCCAAGGGCCACACTGCCAATTTCGTATTCTGAACCACGCTGGAAGCAACCTTACAAGCAGGAATGTACATTTTTCCAAAACTACTATTGCCAGCAAGAATCGAGATGCCCATATTTATTTGTTTTATAAACCGAATCAGTTACAGGAGATCAATATATCAAATACTGTAGGGACTGGTAAAATTACTTTTTATTGGATGTAAAATAAAAGAAATAAATGAAAGTCAAATAAGTATAAAACTGACAAAAGGAACAATAAAAGTTGTATCAAATAAAGGTGAAATAGAAATTTATGTATAAATTGTGATCATCATTGCTTCATCTGGCGAACCTGTAATCTCCAGTCCAACAGAGATATAAGCGCTACAGAAATGAATTGGATACACTACATCGTTTAGATAAATAAACTACTATTTAAATGACAAAATTAAATAATATTGTAAAAAAAAAACCAAACCTGATACTAAGTACACATATGTGATTTATATGTGTATAAATTATAACTTATATAAATAATGTACTTATTAGAGAATTAAAATTTGGTAAGGTAGCGAATTCGATCAAACCTTATAATTGAAGCGTAAACACGCATCTTTCCCTAATAACAATAAATTATTTAACAGCGGATGTAACACAATAGACGTTAACATATCATAAATAGCAGCTAATAGTCGGAAATTGATACGGATACCACGACAGAATTTGTCAACCTTTTGTAAGCAGTTCCGGCAATGTTAAATCCAGATACAGCAAAAAATAATTTCCCAAAATCATACTGACTGAACTCTGTTAGGAAGGAGTAAAGTTGGCAGTTGTCTGGATTCTGCGTCATTGTGAGATAATTGTGGCAAAAAATGTAACTAACGGCATTGTTGGGATGAAAGGGATGCGTCCAGGTAGCCAGGGGGTAGAACAGTGATCGTGCTTTGATCCTTTGTTGGTATAGAATAACGTTTAGTGAACAGTGATATGAGACTTTGAATTGGAAGTGTGAACGAGATTGATTGCGAATGTGAAACCACTATTACATAGATGGATTAATGAAGACTTCATAGAAAATATATTGCAAATTTCGGACACGATTGATGTAGAATAAAATGAAAATAAAATAAATAAACAGTTTTATTTATTACTTTAACTACATTTAGCATTGTTACAATTATCATAGTCGTAATTGCAATTGTAAAGTAAAGGAGTAGTAGTATAATAAAAATTATATTTTTCACAGTTGCGGCACCGGAAATTGTTTTAATTATAAACCATTATAATATTTATAAAGTATTGATAAATCTTGATCATATCGAAATTAACATTCCTAGCTACATTGTATGTGTGTCAGACAAATGTATGACAAGTATAATGATAAGTTCCAAGATAAAGATAACTTCATTTTATAAAATAAAAAATAAAAGTGCCTATGTATGTGTTTTCTACTGGAGTGAGACAGAAAAAGTAGTGATGGATAGTAAATATTTAGGTTAGGCGTGTTATTCAAGGACGCTCGAGTTGCAACGAGTTTGTGAAGGCAGTAGTCTTGGTCGTTTTTTTTACCGCCGATCCGCGTCTGTTGAATGTGGCCTTAAGCCGATTATAGACGGAGCTGTTTTAGAGAGGAAGGCTTTGAGAAAATAAAGTCAATTTCCAGTGGCTTTAAAAGCACTTTTACTTAGGTAAAACTACCTTTACATACTAAAAAATAATTAAATAGAATATGGAATAGACGGGAAATGAAATAAAGAAAAGGTTTTAGATTTTTCTATCATTAGTAAATAAAATTCTGAGTTGTATTTTTTTATGTATACCCTATTCAGTATAACATGTCTTTTTATACTAATTTACTTATTTTAACATATATTGCACGTTAGTGATTATCTGATTTCATGTCAGAAATGCATGAAAACGTTATTGACGTAACCAAGAAAGTTGTAAAGGATCTGTAATCCGTTGTGTAAATATATGTTATAAGACGTTTTCTTAGTTTATAATTTACTTTTAGAACGTAAGTATGTATATATGAAATTAGTAAATGTTCACGAAACTATAATATTATCATAGTATTTTTTAAAGTTACTTCATAGTTAAGCCACAAAAGTTTAACAATTAACAAAATCTTCAATTACTTTGCACTATTACGAAAAGATACTTACTATAATGAGCTACGAGATTTATATTTTTTGTTGCAACTTACCTACTTGTAATAATTTCAAATCGACCTTTTTAATAGTATGGTAATGTTAAAGATATGAATAACAAAACCGTACCAGATACGGTAGGCCTAAGCTTCTTTAATTCGAACAGGTTCCGACAAGAAGCTCGAAACCGGTAAAAATCATCACAGGTAATTACTGTAGGCTCATCGCCTCTCAATTCGATTTGGACGGAGGATGTTCATAATTGAAATCAAATTCATTCATAAAAGCACATCCTGTCGGTAGATTGGTGTATTGTTAGGCACTGACAACGGTGCCTTGTGCCTTACCGTAAAACGTATAGTGGTAAATACAACAATTAATTATTTCAAAGCAATTTCCTAGTTTAACTCGCTTCGTTGTAAAATAGAATAATGATTAGTCGTCTCTGTTATTTACTTGACGTCGGTAAGTCAATCATTCTGGTAGTTTTCTTTGAACTGTATGCCTTAAGCCTTAATGAGCGACAAAGGTCGTTGGAACCATAACGCAAGAAAGCATTTCTTCCAACTCAGTAACATTTCCATTTCCGTGCGCACGCTAATGTCCATACCGCATATTCCTTACAAAACCATATAAGTTACGTTTGCCTTAAAATGCCAAAGTTGTCATTAATGATTTATTTTTAACTTTGGAATTTTTGTAAATGTACTAAATAGTAGATCGTCTTTAAAGTGATTTACCTTCTCGTTCCAACTTTCGATTGCTAAAATGCAACAAATCATACCGAAAACGGAATTATTTATACATAGATGTGCGTATTTTACTTGCACGATTATCTTGAACATTGCTTTATTTGATGTATTACTGCAAAATTACGTTTTTACGGTTAAATATGACTTTTTGAATAAAATAAGTCTCTTAAACCACAAGTAAGGAAAACTTTACTGACGCAGGAAACATTGCTGCTAAGTCAGTAATCGTTTTCCATTCCTTCCCGGACGTAAACCTTTCCACAAGTTTGTTTCAAAACAATTCACCTTTGCTAACACAGGTGTACATACAAATTCTAATTCGAAGTTCTCATTAAGCAAGTTGAAACAGGGTGTTGTTCAAATAAATAGAGGCCAATGTAAAATATTCTCATAATCATTCGTTGAAATAGTAGTAGAAATATGGACTTAATAGAGCCCAATCTAAGAAAACACAATAATTAGACCAAAGCTATTATACAATTCTATAACGTTGAGACCTTCATAAAGCTACTGAATGTCTATCTCTTCGATTATAATTCTGGAGTAGGCATGAAAACTCGTAATGCCCTTAGCTTAACGGGAAAGGTCACGGAAACCACGATGCATGAAAAATTTTTTCTTCTTAATATTTTCCATTTCCTTCACACTCATAATCCACAAGAATTATAACTTGCTACAGCTACTGTAAAATTTTATGTATTAATATGTTATAAATCCAAAATTAAATTTAAAGTATGATAAAAAATTAAGAGACATTAATCATTTCTATTTAAAATTCCATTTCATTCAATTTAATCATTCATAAAAATTGTTTAATAAATTTAAATTTATAAAAAATTGTACCACATAAGTTACTTGTCTGTAATATTTTCCCTTATAATTTATACGTAATTGTTTTTAAATTAGTGTACATGTCAAGTATAGAATATAATTTGCTACCCTCATACGCATTTTAAATAAAAAAGGTTTACAAATTATTCCAACTTCTGAACATCTTTTCATTTTTATATCAACATAGTCTAGGTCTACACGGGTCGAAGTCCTCGTTTTAAGCGAAATTACTAGAAACAACGCATTGTTCCTTATTCCTGTGGAAACAAAGAAGTTTCGCTAGTAAAAAGTAAGAAGTAGAATCTGGTTGAACGTGCATTCAGCAAGTTGTAATGACCACGGGATAACTATACGTTGCCCGGAACGGCTTTGTTGGCTTACCTGAAAATATTTTCGGTTTATGGAGCTGTCCTAATTGGTCCGGTAACTTGGTAATTGTGTATAGCTACTTTATTAATATACTGTTACTAGCTGACCCGGCAAAGGTTGTTTATAATAAAAAAATGTCTAAAAAATAAACAAAAATATTAAGGGTGGACAACCCTTATCACTAAGGGTATGAAAAATAGATGTTGGCCGATTCTCAGACCTACTCAATATGCTTACAAAATTTCATGAGAATCGGTCGAGCCGTTTCGAAAGGGGTACAGGAACGAACATTGTGACACAAGAATTTTATATATATAAGATAATACACATTTTTTTTATTTTTAAGGCTTAGATACTTATTATGTGATACTTATTTTTATTATAGATAAATGAACAAGATGCACGTTACGACAAATTTATACAGTTTTTATATTTTACCGCAGTTCTAAATTGTGAGTTATGAAAGCACTCTAATTACCCTTACGGAAGTTATAGGAGTTAATTAAAACTTTATAATCATAATTAGGCACATATTTAAAAATCAACAAAGTACCAAATTATAGTAAAAACCATTATTCTCTAAAGTATAACAGTGAGGGATATATCTCTATAAAAGTGAGGGAAAAAGTATACTTTGTAAGTAAGTTACGCAACAATTCTGTGTCGTTAAGAAAACTTTAGCTACGATAAATCAAATGGCGTAATAATTCATTCGAAATTCCAATTCAAACCACCTATCTTTACGTCTGTGAAGGATCGTCGAGCGATAAGTTCGCGGCAAGACATTTCAAAACAGACAAATTTTGGGTTGAACTTAAAGGGTGTGCCTTACAAGCAATATTCCGCCCTCTTAATCACTACCCGGTGAATAATTAATAACACCTCAATTAAAACATCAGCTAAGTATTTCCGCCCATCTGATGAAGACATTTTGTATCGCGCTGGTTATTTTCTCGTTTTGTAAGCGTAAATTAAATAGTACGGACTTGGAGTGTTTCAGTATTGTGATATAAGATTTTTTAAATTTCATAAACCGACGAAATACAGCATATTTTATTGATGAACTAACGTTTATACGTAAGGAAGTGTCTCCGTAGTGACGATATGATAGTGACGGTATATAAATAAAGCACCTTCCTTGTGATAAGCAGTTTCTTAGAAATCTATGAACAACGTCGGATATGTTTTGATAACGATTTACTGACCGATTTGAATTTCGTATACCTATTTTGCTTAGGCATTTCGAAATAGAATTGTGTTTAAAATAATTACGTGCTATACTGTTTAACTCTGTTTTTTAATTGCCAAACAACATTATTTTCTCAGAGATTGAGATATTTGTTTCGTGTCTGAACAAGTAGTATTACTAATTAACGCCTCAGGGAGCTAAAACAGGCTGTGCGATTTATCGTAAAACCCAATTTAGAGCCGGGAGGCACGCGATTACAATCTTCTCACGACAGGGAAGGCGCGCAAACTCCTCATCTCGAGGGAAATCACGCACGCAACAAACTTTATAGCAACACGTCCGAGAGCCGATCCGCCCGAAGCGGCCGAGACCGCCGCCACACACAGACTCGCTTTAAAGAAATAACAAGACGCGGGCAGTGCCTCTACGCGGATGCCTCGCGTGATATTCAAAACTTTTGTATCACGACGCACTTACACAGGTATCGGACATAGAATCATTTTTCAATGCTTGTCACTTTCACAAACTAGCACCCGTGAGAAGCAATGCCCGCACCTCTGTGACACTGACCGTGGTAGAATATGGCTGCAGGGCCAGCCGGATCCCGTCTTGAGCCAGGCGCTCGCGCAACAGCCGCTTCAGTTGAATCCGCGGGATCTTGACCAACTCCGCTTTTCCTTCCTCGTACTCGTCGGCATATTTCGCCGGTTCCACTGCGACGGTCGTCTGCTCCTTCCGAGCTTCTTCCTCACATCGGCAAGGATCGCGAGCGGCGGCCGCCTCCTCCAACGTGAAGTAAACAGCCGCTGCACCTTCCTCTCTCAAACTTCTTACAGAGTGCAGCAACCGCTGTCGATGAGCAGGGTTGAGGACGCCGATCGCGTCCAGATCTGGTTCGCCGACTTGTTTGCATATTTCCAAGTCGTCGTAACCGTTGTCGATAAAACTCTCCGCGTATTGGCCCAAGTGGAGCGATCGCAACCACTCGACGACGATGTTGCCGCTCGCAGACGAGGCCATCGCGTCAAAGCGCGGGGTGCATCACAAGGCGTGCTCGCGGCGCGGCGGTCGGCGAGAAACTGTCGGCTTCGCTCCCCTTCGCCCCCCTCGCCCCCCACGAGCCGCGGTCGCCGCCCCTAGACCTACGTGCTTTTGCTTTTTGACATTTTGTAGCATAATCGTTTCATTTCATAGAGGTGCGCGCCACAACGCGTGATAGGTGCTTTGAGTGGTGTTTACATTATTTCGACGCCCGGACACAATAGGATTTGTTATTGATTCCATTCGATAGATTTGGGCTTTATTCAAATATTGAGAGGCGATATTTGGTTTTTATTATGCAGTAAGTTGATGTGACAAAAAAGTAACAAATACCTACTTACAAAGTGAAATATACGAATACCAGCGGGTGGTGGACAGCGTCAATGATTTGTGAAGTATTTTTTACCCTAATCAAAAAGGCGCTACAACTTTTATTTGTTTGTCCTTATAAGTAGTTTTTTTATGTGATACGCAGGTATTTATAGTATTTTTATTATAATGTTAACATTATTTGGACTTCTGCGTGTTCTAAAGTATTGTTAAGATAGGTATTGTTAGTGTAATAAATGGTCTCCATTGAAACACGAACAAACGAAGTTTATACAAACCCGAGGTCTTGTTAGGTACATATAATAATTAATACTAGTGGAACTTTTACTTACTGTTTTAAATCCTTATTTCATAGGCGTAGCGATAGCTTTTCCAAAAAAAAGTCAGTTGGTCTAGAAGCCCGGTCTAGAAGGCCGAAATCTGTCGTCAAAACCTTCGATCAAAAAACTGAAAATCCAAAAAAATGCGAATAAATACAAAAATATCAATCAAGTGGTCCGTTTCATTTTTAATTTCTCGCATATGTTAAGGGTGGGGACTGGACGTAATATTATCCCAATATCTATATAATATATATAATTATTATCGTGATATCAAGTTATTATTTTGCAATGAATCCGTTGAAACTTCTCCCTTACATTACTGGTATGGAATATGGTATGAAAAGGAAAAGACAATAAATAATTATTGTAAGACCATCTTAGGCTTATAAGATTTTATTATGTTTTAGGTGCTAATGCATTATAAACTTAAACCAGAAATTGCATTCAAAACAAGTCTGACTAGCAATAAAACCTGCAATCGTAACCTTACCTAATCTGCTTAAAGTTTTACCATTAATATGCTCGTTAAGTATTTAGCATTTGATTGAACGAAAGTATATTCTGATTAAAGCGAAAGCCTTTATCTTAAGATTCTAAAATGTAATATCATTCAAAACTGCCTAACTCAGTGTATATATTTTAAATATAGGTTTGCAAGGTGATAGAACGAGTATGATTAAATCATCAATAAAGAGGTACAGCACCACCCTATCTACTTCTAGCGTGAAACAGTTCTTGCGTTTCGGTGAAAGTGTGTGGGTGACCGCTCACTCATGGCGGACATCTTAGTCTTCGGGAGTGACTTGTGATTTGAATTCAAATATAATCAATGTTCTATATGAAGTTGTTTACAAATCCATGGACAGTAGTGTTGAAGTGGACGTTATTAGATGTACTACATGCCCGTTTGGTACCTTAAACTTATAAAAACATTATGATATAGCAATTTCAGTATAAATATAGTAGTATAGTATAGTGTAGTATACTACATAATATTAAAGAGTACAGTCCGTTGACTATTTGCTTTTT
>DWNE01002338.1:0-19147 GCA_018249875.1 Cecropterus toxeus | reverse complement strand
CCAGCTACCTTTCATGTTGGGGTGTCTTAGGTTTTTTTCACCCCCCCCCCCCCCCACTAATCGTCTGTAGAACTTTTAGAAATAAGGTGAACGATTTTAATCTTTATTTTAGGCGATATTAGGTCGAAAACCCCCTTTTATATGAGTTTCCTTAGATACTACAGCGCAATTATTGTGAAACCACATTAGGACTAGTAAATATATATAATGATAATTATTTAATACTACTATTAGAAAATAAAGTAGCATTAAATAATTACCATTGCACCAAACATATTATATTTTCATCAGAAATTTATATTACATATAATACCGCATAATGATGATGTCATTACAAAAAAGGAATAACTATGTAATATAATCATATACTGATTAAATTATATAATTTTTCCTTTTCTTAAAATACGTCAGAGAAGAAATACGTATACACAATTTTTTCCTTACAGTTCACAATGTATTTTTAAAAAATAATACTTTCATTTAAAAGAAAAATCTAGACCTCGCCTATTTGTGCATTCCTAGTGACACAAGTATTGTGTTCTTACAGGTTTGAAGCGTATGTGTTTTAAGAGAATCACTTTTACTAACCTGTGCTTTATAAGTCATTAGTTGAATAAATGAATATGGAAAAAAGAATAAATCCTACAATATTTCTAATTAATAAGACAAGTCATAAACACATAATAGTGATAAAAAAAAATGTTTTTTCCTGTTAAATCACCATTAATTATTTTAGGACGACTAATAAAGACACTAAACATAATATAATAACAACAAAATTGTTGTTATCAAACAAAAAAGGCCTTTTTTATTTATCTGTTTAATGAATGGAGTTATAATAACAAAATACAGACGAATTGAGAACCTCCTTTTTGGAGGTTGGCTAAAAAACTAAAAGGCCACAAAGGAGATAGAGCAACAAGTTATCAATTCCAAAATAGTAAAATAAGAATAAATGTTATGTTATTATACAATAAATAAATAAATAAAACATTAATTGAGAATTGTTAAATTTTGATTTTTTTTTGGGTATTTGCAAAGCAGTGATTTGTAATAAAGCCTTTGTATGATCATTGCTATTTGAATAATAAAAAAAAATATTACTTACATTTATCAGAAATCCGCGGTGAGTCATTTGTTCCTGAAAGCACTATAATAATATAGGTATGTAACAAAATGGTCACAACATTTTGCCCTTATATGCACATATTAACAGGTTAATATCAAATATACCAGAACTTAATTTGCATAAGGGATGGTTACATAAATTTAAATATAATAAATTTAGTTTAACTTAAATTAAATCTACCTTTTTACAGTATAATTTATTTATTTTTTAATATGAAGTTTTCTCCCACTGCTAAGCAAGGGTCTTCTCTTAGAGTCAGAGTTTAAGTCAAATCTCCAAAGAAGAGTTTAACTCAAGCCAAAATTCCACCATGAGGACACTCAGATGTGCAGGTTTCCTCATTGTTTCTATCGCTTGGTGATTATTATTATGTATAAGATTGAAGTAGCAGAAATATGCAGTCAACCTAATGTTGCCACTGCCATCCACGAACATCTGTGAACAACTACATATAGAACAGGGGTTCCATCTGAAGTCAATCACACATGTGTTGGTATTCCCAAGCTGAGATTCTTACCTCATATGAAAATGTATATCACTCACTGTATATCGGCTCACTTTTATATGAAGCGACCATCTCAGTCGTCGGGAGTAGTAACGCATCTGTGATAAACCTCATATAGAACCCCTGTTCTGTATAAAGTTGCTTACAAATGTTCATGGGCAGCAATACCCACTTAACGTCAGGTGGGCTGCTTGCTCGTTTGCTACTTCATACTTATAAAAAAAAGTGTAATTCAAGAATATTTAGCTATATTGTTTTTAATGTGTCAATATTTTACTTTTATAGAAGTGATATTGAATCCTTGTATCATCAAACTTACCAGTGCGGTCTATTGGAATTTGAGTAGTAGTTGTTGTAGTAGGTTTCATTGTCTGTCCTACTTTCTTTGGACAACATACTATCTCCACCTCTGAATCAAAGCCACAACGCCAGTAAGGATGTTGTTCTCTTTGTCTTATGTACCTTTAAAAAACAAATTTTGTATATACATAAATTGCCCAATTTTTTAATAAACTCAACATTTTAGTTAATGTTTGTTCAGTATATTTGTGTTTAAGTATATAAGAAATGTATAAAATGTATACGTTAATTTTAATAATATAATTATTAGAAATCTAGGAAATATATAAATTATGTCTACTATTAATAATGTTTTACTTATTTTTTTTCTATATTCCACGATTGAGAATTCAATAGAACAATAATTAAAAAAAAAAGTATAAGATAATAAAAATAATAATTGATGTCTTTCGCGTCACAACATCGACTAATAATTCTACGCATATTAACTTGATGATAGTATTATCACTAATCACTAACCTTAGTGCAACCTCGCAGTCGGTGACCAATTTACATTCTCCATCGGATATTTTATTAGTCGGTCGGCAAACATCACCAACTGTAATAATAATAACGGTAGTTTTTTTCTTCGCACACAAAAAATAATGAACTGAATGAACGGCACATAGGCACTTACCATCTTTTCCAACGATCTCGTTTAGGAACAATATAACAATTAAAATTAATGAATGTAACAACATAGTTCAATCTATTCACGAAAACAAAAATTCAAACTTAGTAAAACCACTTAGGTTTTCCTCACTCGAAACAGAAATAACTCGATAACGCTCACATAAAAGTTCATATAACCGGTTTGCACATCAACTTTGCACGTCAATAATTAGTTTTATTAGCAAAATAGCGAAATAAATAACTTGTCAAGTTTTAATACCAAAATTCATCGTTTGTTAATATTACTACCGTCTATCACTAACACCAAATGACCCGTTTCATCATAAAAATGATTTTATATATCCTACTCGCTCACTAGAGGAAAACAATACTAACAGCAAAATAAAATAAGTAGGTACATAAATGAGACATGAGATGAAACAAGTAGGGAAGTGATTTTGAAACTGGATATTTCCCCGCGTATTATTAGTGTTGTGACATAGATACGGTATACTAAGCTTAGATACGTCATCTTGTCGAATCATCGAGTCCATGTATGAATCGTACAAGATATAGAATATCTCAAGTGAAATACTTATACGAATACTTTTTTAGGGTTACGTAGCCAAATGGCAAAAATCGGAACTCTTATAGAATCGTCATGCCTGTCTGTCTGTATATTACAGCCATTTTATTCGGAAACTCTTAAGACTACAGAGTTGAAAGTTGGTAGGTAAGTGTATTATGTAAACCGCTTTCCGAATTTTGCACAAAAATATAAAATTTATTAAATTTAGGGGGGCTCTCCATTTTTTCATCGTACATGCACGTGTATGGTATCTCTATAAAGGTCTTTACATATAACATTGAGGTTTCTAAACTCTTTTTTTCTTAAAGTAGATTGTTTGAGAGATAAGCCCTTTCAAAGCGGTAAAATGAGTGCCCCCCCCCCCTCTTTTAAACTGTGTTAAAAATCTGGATAAAACATATGTTGTAGATGTTAAGGAAATTTTTCAACGAAAATTGGTTCGAACAAGATATGGTTGACAGTTTTTGAGATACAGCGCTTTTTCAAAAACAGCATAACATAACTTTGTAATTCATACAAACTCTATGAAAAGCAGGTTTGTTTTTCTATAAATATAATGATCAATGATCTAAAATAACGAAAAAGAAAATATATTGCTGCCAGCCTTTAACTCATTTTTCGAAAGGTTAATATCTTATAGGCTTTCAATCAGTTCCCTAAAATCGTCTTTTATTGTTGTTTTTCTTCCTCGTCTTACACGTCAAAATGATGCTCCCTACATTATATCAAAAATATTCATATTACACATGGTAATGAACTAAAATAATGATAGAAACTTACCGGAATGATACATTTGCAGTGGAGCGGTAGCTCCTGAATTAGCTGATAGATAGCTCGTATCATCTGAATCCAATCTTTTTGGACAACATATAATCTCCATTTTTTCGTCAAAGCCGCATCTTTTGTATGGATGTGTTGACCTCTCTTTAATTAATCTTTAAAATAAGTTAATTATATTGATTGCTACCTTTTCCCATAGTTTCACCCGCATTAAAAAAATAACATTAAGTATTACTACTTTAACGAAATAACAGTTGCAGCCATTCCTTTTCTTTTAAGAAGACTGGTGGCAACTGATATTAGAACATTCATTATAAACTGGGCTAAAGATATCTCTAGTGGAATTGAAAAAACCTGAACAAAGCTTTACTTCTTTATAAGGTACAGGTTCAATCGACCGCCATGTAATATAAATTTGCAACGATCCCTCTTTATCTTTGGCACTCACGTAATATATATTTTACGTAGAATATACATTTTTTAAATTGAAGTAGGAAACGAGCAGTCGACCTGATGTGGTTACTGCCGCAAATGAACGTTTGTAAGCAATTTCATATAAAACTGGGGTTATATTAGAAGTTAATCGCTGATGCGTTACTACTCCCGAGGACTGAGATGGTCGTCTGGTAAGAAAGTGAGCCGGTTACCACACCCTTTCCCCTTAATACAAGAACTCCTTTACGTTAGAAATAAGATCGGCGGTGGTACCTGCTCGTTTGAAGTCTATTACTCCTTGGAAATATACGTTACCTGTAGGATATAATTATTCCACTTGATTGTTTATTATTTAATAATGCTAGAATAGCAAAACGGGTCAGAATAAAATTATACAAGGAGATTACAGTCCGGAATAGTATGCTTTTATGACAATCTAAGAAGGTATAGATGATACATTTCCATTGCTAACGTGTACTTAAAAATAGTTCGTAAAATAAATTATTTTTCTTGTATGATAGAATCGAAGATTTTAGCGGTTTCTCTCTCAAAAATGTTTGATCAACGTACAGTCACGAAAAAAGCTGTAAAAAGTGTAATATTGAAATATTTTGGCGAACACTGCTTTAACGGTTACAGTTATACGAAAATAATGTATCATTAGGTTGTTTCTTTTAATCAGTTCTAAATTCGCTACCGTATATCTTCATATTTTATGTGGAATCCATTTTAGTCAAAATAGTCAGTCATCAATTTATTTGGATACATTTTTGCATCAAATGGGTTAAGTCGGTAACTTGTAAAACAAAAGAGTAGCCCCCAGTGACGTACTGTTACTTAGTTAGTGCAGTTAAATACTTTATAGTTTTATTAAAAACATATTTTTTTCTCCTGACACTGAATGTACTAAAGTCATCAGCTCATCAATCTACATTCGGAAAGTGTTATTTCGTTAAAGTTGTTTAAAGGATTAAATTTTGGGTTTTACATATATACCCAAAATTTAATCCTTTTAATTCTAGTTTAAAGGATTAAATTTTGGGCAATTTAATCCTTTAAACAACAGCCTGTATGCAGCCCTAAAAATTATTTATGTTATGAATATTTTAATCATTTCGCACCAGTAGGATCCCCGCCGAGTTGTATCGATACGCGCGCCAAAGACTGCGAGCATCTCTATTCGCAATCTATATATCAGACGTAATTAGGTACGTAGCTCGACACATCTGCAACGGCACTTTACGGACACGCCGACACTGATAAATGCGTTCTTTATAATTAGGTATATGTATAAATATAATTAATATACTGAGGTACTATCACTAACCTTAATGCGACCTTACAGTTTATTACCAATGTGCACTCTCCGTCCGAATTATCCTGAGTCGGATAGCAAGCATCACCAACTAAAATAATTAGTTATTTTCTTTAAATGCACAAGCAATTTACCTAACAGTCACGTACGTACATTACACACCATCTTGAGTAATGATGACATTAAATAATAATACAAATAAAATAAACGTATGTAACAGCATCGTTCAATGTATTCGAAAATCGAACTATGTAAAACTACTGGTTTTACTTTACTCAAAACAGAAATAGCTCGGTAAAGCTCACTTATAAAGCCAGTTTGTAATTAGTTAGGAAAAAGTAAATATTTTTGCTAGGTTTCAATCCCCAAACGTATCGGTGGTGAAGATCTATTTCTTCAACCACCAGCATCTTAAAACCAGTTTTATCATATGAATGGGTCTATGGTAACTCATTCACTTACAAAATAATGAACTGCTAGGATAAAATGCATAGGTGCAAAAATGAAACATGTGATTATCTAGTAGTATTATCTATCAGCTAGTATTAAATATATTTTATACTTTTAGAGATTTAGATGTGCGGCAAGAGATTAAATAAAGAGTAAACACAATATTGTTTGTCTTCAAGTCAGTGTATTTTAAATTTTATAATTTTATCATGTTAAAATTTGTAGGAAATTTGTTATCCCTTGATTTTATGATTTATTAGGTACAGTTATGAAATTAAATATAAAAAAAATGTATTTTAGTAGTAGAAATAACTTGGTTTAGTGCTTTATATTTTTTAAAGACCTTGTAAGTATTTTCTATAATTTGTAATAGGAATGTATAACCAAGAGTATAATATAAAATAATTATTCTAAAGAGCACAAAGCTTCGCTTTAAAAAAATTTAAATCATTGTCGATAAAAATTATAATCATATAATTTAAAAAAAATGGTAAATACTTAAGTAGGTATGTATTTGAAATCTGAACTAGTAAAATGTTCTATATATTAATTTATAAATTCAATATCATCGTTTTATGATTATCTTTGCTTTCATGATATAAAAGTAAAAGTTGTCGATGGTTATTGTTTACATTAATGTTGCCTGACTTACACAATCTCCCATAAAAATTGTAAAGCTATAAAAACGATTCTTTTTACATAAATGCTAATATCGTGTATTTGATAATCTTATTTATAAATAAAGAGTTTTTATCAATTGTTTAAATCAATTTATACTTAAATATAGAATTCCGTCTCGATTTAATTACAGATACGTTGAGAGGCGAAATCTAAAAAGATGCTAAATATGTTGTTAAGAATAATAATAAATGATAGTACCATATTAGCTATTAATTATTAAATTTTGCATATATTTTCCTTTGTGGTGCCCAACTTATCTTTCGCAATGAAATAGTATCAATAGAGATGAAATCATAAAATTAGTCATTTCCATTTAAAAACGCAAACAAGGTAAATTAATAAACATACGACAATATGAAAGTTTGTAAAGAAAAAAAGGTGCCTTAGAGAGCTGGAATAGAGTGCTTGGGATTTTGTGGATAGAGGTTAGCATCAATGTCTTCACACTTAAACAGCATACAGTTAATCAGCGTTACTTGGAGATGTAAGATCTTTGGACATGTCTCGAAATGGAGTAACAACATCATTGAACGATTTATTATGCAAAGTTCAATCAAGGAGCATAGGTGGTGGTTTAAATAGCTCAGATACAATGGATCCATCAAATAAAAACAGCTTTATACGCAAATACACCAAGACAACCACCAACAGAGAGAAATTGCGAATAGCCGTGCTGTAAACAGCGTCAGTCACCCCATCTGATACGACATAATGACCACTTTCTCTATGCAAAGGACGCAACGATAAGAAGAAGTATAGAATTATAAAAGATTCTATTGCTTACTTTTCAATATTGTTCAATATATTTTTATTTGATGGGTAATGTGTTACAAATATGGACGTAATTTATTATTTTTAAGAAGTACAACAATTTACAAATTTCATATAAGAAAAAATATTTCAGTTTGCACATAAAAAAGTAACGAAAGTTATAAAGAAGTACAAAGATGCACCCAAGAATGCATTTGCACCGGTGCTTACAGATGTCCATGGGCGACGGTAACGACTTACCATCAGATAAACTGTGACTATGCTTTGCTACTTCAATGTAATAAAAAAAGGTTTGCAGTGGTGGTTTATTGTGAGGACACACACACATTACAAAATATCTAAAATAATACCAAACTAAGTTTAAAAAAGGGAAAAGAAAAGAAAATATTTTAAAATTTTAAAAGCTAAGATGACAACACCACATTGCTCTATTTGTCTATAGTTCAATCAAGTCGCATTCTTCTGGCTTGTCTGACTGCAGCTGTTCGTATGACAGTGCGGTTGGATAGGTAAACGCGGGTTTATTTCCTAGTGAATGTTTATTTGTGTTTGCAGTAAGTGTATAAAACATCCTCCGCGTTGATCTTTCGTTTGTTTATGATACAATATAATGGATTTAAGTGAAATGTGTGAAAACAAGAAACTTAGTTCCGTGTTTACGCCGATGAATAATTTGATAGGGCTCATTGTAATGAGTGACATCTGAACAAGGACATTCTTGAGCGACACGAGGTAGGTTTACTATGATGTCTACTCCTGGTGCAGCTGGCGGTCGGTACGCGGTCCACGCAGTGTCGGTCGGCCAGGTTGGCCTGCCGAGTCCGGACTTCGGAATGGCCATAGCCGTACCGCCGCCCTCGACGCCGTTCGACTTAGTAACGAGCGGCGGTGAATCTTCTTCGGAGTCTCGCTCGCCTGACATACCGGTACCGAAAGCCAGCGATCGCGAAGCGCGTATTAAGGCTGAGAAGCAACGTAGGAGTCAGTATAACTCTCAAATAGCTCAGATCTCTACTCTACTCTCCGATATAATAAACTCCCGCCGTAAGGTGGATAAGACTAGTGCGCTAAGGCTAGCGGCGGACAAGCTTCGTAACGAGCACGTATTTGGGAACTCGATCAAATGCAGCCATTTAGAGACCTGGTCACCAGCTGTCATGAAGTTGTTTGATCTCTTCGGTGGTTTCATGCTAGGCATTACTTGCCGCGGCCGAATATTCCTAGTATCGCCAAACGTCCAAGAGAAGCTGGGCTATTGCCATATAGATTTACTCAGCCAAGACATATATAATTATATACATGTTGAAGACAAGGATATATTAAAAAAACACATCTATCCACCCGAGCTGCAGGTTGGTTCAGAGGAGACTACCATTTTTAATCAGCATCATAACTTTCAAATAAGAATCATGCGTGCGGGCGCCCGTACTGATCCCCCACGTTATGAGCGTTGCCGTGTTGACGGTATGTTAAGGCGTTCAGATCGTGCTACAGCTAACGGTGTCCAAGACGAGCAACAGATTAGAAGGCAGAGGGTGAGGCAAAACAGAACATTCTCATCCAGCGGCAACGACTTTGTTTTTATCGGTATGGTCCATGTTGTTTCAAATGCCTTGCCGCCACGAATCTTACCTCCCTCAGCATACTCTGAATACTGGACGAGGCACCTTATAGATGGGAGAATTGTGCAGTGTGACCAAAGCATATCCCTCGCAGTGGGTTATATGATAGAGGAAGTCACGGGTACATCAGCCTTTGTATTTATGCATAAGGAAGACGTTCGCTGGGTTATTTGTGTCCTCAGACAGATGTATGACCAAAGCAAGGAGTTTGGTGAGTCCTACTATAGATTGATGTCTCGTTCCGGGAACTTTATTTACATGAGGACAAGAGGTTTTCTTGAAATCGATAAGCGTACCAAGAAGGTGCAAAGTTTTGTTTGTATAAATAGTGTAATTGGGGCAGAGTATGGACAAAAAATGATGGAAGATATGAAGAGGAAATATTCAGTCATAGTTGACATGAATTTGCAACCAAATGATAAAGCAGTTACTATTGATGATGTGCCCGTTGAACATCCGAAGCGGTTAGAACGTATCGTGATGCACTTGGTGGAGCCCCCCGTGAGTGAAACGGTGGATGAAATAAAGCTAGTAGCACCGTCACGAGAACACATAATAAGCGCAATCAAAAACAGCGAGAAGGTAGTTCACGAAACTGGCATACGTTTTGATACACGTAAGCGAAAAAATTCAGATAACGATGGCTCTGACCAGTTGAAAAGGCATAGTGCGTTGTTGGAGTGTTAATGACTGTTTGCACATCTGTTGAGTTCCTTGTTTAAATGGACGTTTGCAGTGATTGTTGACTGTCCTGTACCTTTTTTAATAAGATTATTGACACCAGAGCAAGCGATGCTCTGTTAGTTTTGTAACGAGTATAAATTTTTAATTGTAGTAGTATCTGTTTATTCTTTCGTTATTCTATTGTTATGGTGTTGTAATGTAAATAGTATTTGGACTACAACTAAATTAAATTTTTGTAAGAATTTTTGTTTTGTTACACATAAAATAATATACCTACATGATTTGTAAAGGGAATCCCTAGGCAGCATCATACTTGTTTATCCACTTGAAATCCTTTACATCTCCAATTGACGATTTATGAATAAAAAACTTAGTTTTTCAGTAAGTTAAGTCTTAATGATAAAATAATTTCTTAATTTTGTATTAACCTTAACATAAAATATAGAAACTTGCCAAATATTATTCATTATATTATATTGAATGGATGGTAATTGATTATTGGGTAAACGACGAAATGAATTAACGAAGATCAGCATCATATACCAGATTCTGCATTCTTATTCTTAAGCTGCTATTTTTTTCAATATACAATTTTTTTTTGGTAGTATGGTTTTGGTCAAAACTCCATTTTCTCCAGTGACGTGTTGTGGCGGGCCCCTGTAAGTCGTAATCCGTGACGACCCGCGTGGTTGAGAGGTCACCAGGCTGGTCTGATAACCGGCCAGTCAGATATTTAAATGATGGGTTTAGATTTGTCTTTGTGTGTCCATGGTACCCACGACAAGGGAGAAAATCGTAGTGTGGGGCTATGAGTGTAGAAAGCGTAAATGTAACTGGTCCACAAATATATATATATATATATATATACCTATATATATATGTGTATCTGGAATTGTATGTTACCCGGTACGTAGGTATGTGAATGAAAAATTTGGTAAATAATGATGTTCAATTTCTTTTTAATCGGTATTTTTATTATTACTATGGTTTTCTGTGAAGAATTTGCAAGAATTAATTTGAAGGCACTATAAAGTTATATGTTACAAACCTTACAAACATATGGTACTATACATTTTGTAAATATCAGTGTGATCAATTCATAGATTTAAACTTGGTATACATTAAGTGTGATTGGAAGATACAGTGAAATATTACAATGTGAAAATAATATACACATCTAATTGCTGTAAATTTATTATAAGTAGTTGTTCTAAAAAAATTCGGTTTATAGACGTTTGTGTTGTTTCTAAGGATTTGAGATAAACTGTTATAATTTAGGTAAGTTTGGGTAATATAGTGCTAGGGTAAAATTGTACGAATCAAATTGCAGGCTAAATTCGACTTAATTTGAAGAATTGGTAGCATACATTTAAATAATTATGAAATGGAACAAATAAGTCTCCAGTATCAAATATGCAGTTTACCTCAGAGCCAATATTATCCCAATTTATCTTATGTGTTGTAATTAATGGTATTTGTATTCATTACTTTGCAATATGGTATCATAAGCTTGCTGTGTAGCTGGAATGTATATTTTAGTTACAGTGTCCCACCCAATCCCTGCATTAATGGGATTCTATACCCTATTTTCTATATACCTAATACTTTTATGCCATATTATTTTTTAATTTTGTAAAATAGTTTTATCATTCAAGATTATGAAACTACTTTCAAGAATTACGTGAAATGAGTTAATACTGGGATAATACAGTTAAATGTTATTAAAAAATATATAAATACAAAACCCTTGGAGAATCACTACTTTTTATTAAATCTGCGTATTATCATAAAATTACTTAAATGAACCAAATATAACGTACTATGCTTACACTAAACAAAGAAAAGTATAAAAATGCCATATAAATTTTTAGTTTAGCTCTAACTCGGAATTGAACCTGGGACATTCGCGTGGTAAGCAATCGTGGTGAACATTGTGAAACGTGAGTTATCTATTGATTCCTATCGAAATTGCTCAATGGTGGTCCAAACATGCATATGAATTTTATACGTATATAATCAAAATAATTCTTAGGTACTGAAGACATCACAGATTCAAACACACAATCTTACATAATTACAAAAATGCCATAGGATATTTGAATCTACATTTTCACATGTTTTTTTTAAATATGGCGACATCAAACATTTTGCCATGACACTTTACTGTATTCACAACAAATTTTCCGTAGAAATACATTTTATTTAAAACCACGCTTGGTCTTCACAAAATATACAAATTTAGATGTCTGGCATTGTTTACTTCTAACCATAAAAAGAAAAGCGACGTATATCGCAACAGGTTCATTATTGAGGGTGCTAAGTCTAGGGGTGGTAGGCTGGTATATGTTATAAGACAAAAAGTATGCGGTTTTAAAAATAATGAAAGGCGTTTTAAGTATGAACCAACCGTAAGATTAACAGTGATTATGAAGTAAAACGGCAAGTTTTAGCCTATTGGTCGTAACTGCCACTCAATCTGTGTGTCTGTGTGTGAGAGGAGCCCGCGTCCAGCAAGGGGACAAGAATGGACTAAAGAAGATGAAATAAAAAGGCACACTGCAACACAACTAATTTAAATTAAAGATTTGAAAGTAGTTAAAAGTAATAATACATTGAAACAGCATACCTAAGGGCTGGTGATAGTACTTAAAAAATAAACAAAAAATTATCGATATCGATCATGATATCTTTAGTGTGTAAGCACAGGAGACTTAGTCTGGTCATGAACACCAACAAAATACAAACACCAAGATATAAATAAAAAAAAAAACATTTTTTTTAGGGTTCAGTAACAACTTAAAAAACGGAGCTCTTATATTTTCGGCCTCTTCGTCCGTCCGTATGTCAGTTATTTCACACTGAGGCGTGAGCATATTGAGTACATATTTGAAGTAGGTATGTATGTGTGTTTTATGATCCGCTATAAAATATATTGAAATTAACAAATACAAGCAAAAATACATATAAAGACACTGAACGATGAGATTCTAAGTATATGAACGGTTTTTGATATTGATAGATGCCGGCTTCTGATTTCTATTCTGATTCAAGTCCTATAGAGATCGGTTACAGATGTCCAAAGCGGCGGGTATCTAAGGAGGATGGAATTGGGATAAGAGGCTTCAACTGGCTAGACCTCAGTCAATGATCCTATTCGATATTGATTTAAAAAAAAGTGGTTTTGCATTCTTACAGGAAGGCGACGTCAAACTAAATAAATCCAATAAGACTTGTTACTCTTATTAGTATGTCTACCTTTTTTCGCTGAATCGTTGTATTACAGATAAAGTCAATTTTTGTTATTTGGTAGACGAACTGCTTTCCCTGAGTGTGCAGCCGCCCTTTATAATGCCAGACCATTATAATACATTAATTAGAATAAATGAAGCAAATACCGGTCCAATGAGAATGTCACTCTATTGGTTTTCTTACGTTTTCCTATCAAACTATGAGGTCTTCTCAGGTCCTATATTTCCTTATTTAAAATAAACTATTTATTTGTAACAATAAAAAATGAATTTGAAATATCCATAACCGTTAATGGATTTCTAAATTGTAGGTAAGGTACCTATAATTTGTCCTCTAATGGATTCGGACAAAGTAGGCTGCGATATAGACAGACTCGATAGTAAAAGGGGTCCGTTTTTCCATCAAATGTGAGAAACCCTAAAAATTAAGATAGTCACAGCAAATGGAATATTCGTCTTGGAAATTAATTTTTATTTTCATTCTAATCAACACATAAGTAATTGATATTATGTAATGCGACGGGAGGAATTGAATCAGTTTTCATTGAATTAACAAGTTTAATAACGACAACTAATTTTCAGGTAAACATAAACAATGGCTCATATTACATCATATTTTATGATAACGTGGTAGTTTATGTATTATGATACAATAAGTAATAATCATTAATCATTAATTATAATTCACATACCTTTTCGATTGATGTGGCATTTAAAATCAACTTATTCAGTTATGATAATTTTATTAAGCGTCTCCAATTTAGGTATTCACAGTGTTTCATTAAATGCATTTTATAATTTAGAATGCTTGTATGTACATAAATGGTAGTGCCAAAAATATTATAACATATAGATAAATGCATCTGTAATTCATATAATGTGTAAATTACATATATTATCAAAATTTTGTCAATATAACCCATTCGATCTTGTCATCTATTTCCATGTGATAAATCATATTGATTTTTGATCCTTAACTTTCACAATTATTTCTGTGAGTCTACATTTCAATAACATTTAGATTTCATGTCGTCTATTTAAGAGGTAATACAAAATATTTCTCAAGTTTTCTCTTTCCCATAACCATATATAATCCCCATATTACTTTCATAATGAAATCGAGTTTACGAAATTTGGCATCAGTTTCTATATTACTACGTTGAAAGTACTCAATGTTTACGTCTTAAAATATCATCAGCTATGCAGCGTTGGTATCAAATGATTGTGAATCGCGAAGTACTCTGCGAATGATCTTAGCGGTGTCATTTTGTCCTTGGTCTTGCTGTACGATTGTAAACAAGCCATTTAAAGTTATAAAATAAATATTCCCGGAATTTTCTCCTGCTATAGACAATACAAATTTCCATTCTGCAAATGATCTTAACAGTGTCACTTTGTCCTTGCTCTTGACTGTACGAGTGTTAAATAGCTATTTAAAGTTGTAAAATAAATATTACCGACATTTTCTCCTGCTATATACAACAATACAAATTCTTCTTACTCTGCAAATGATCTTAACAGTGTCACTTTGTCCTTGGTCTTGTCTCTACGATAGTTAACAGGCTATTTAAAGTTATAAAATAAATATTCCCGGCATTTTCTCCTGCTATAGACAATACAAATTCTTAATGCACGTGCCAATCTTCCTCTATCTATTGTTGTTTAGACGTTGACTTTCTTTTAGTTCATTCGTGGCATCTCGAATTACCTTTCAGACTGTATAACGTGGTACACAAATCAAGAACTTTACAATAAAATGAATCTTGTATAAATATAAACATTCATATGCGTCATTTTTATTGTTTCATTTTATACACCATTGAATCGCATGTTATGTAACGATCTTAGGTCTATTATACAGTTAATTGTTTACCGTAAGTTCATAATTGGAAGTGATTGAATGACTTCGAGTATTTTTTATTTCTAGAAAATTTACATTTGCTGTTTTGTTTAATCTTAAATTAGTTTTAAAGTGTTTAAGTATCTTGACACTGAAATATTGATTTGTTTTGTATTTTAGTGCTTTCTAATGTTTATATAATTCTGCAATGTAAGCGAGAACGCTACATTTATTAATGGTTTTCAATATTCTAATGAACCTATTTGTGACAGAAGTGGGTAAAGCAACGATGTGAAGGAGAATTCGGCGAATTTATGACAGACTGTATAATAGTGATTATGGTTATCAATTGACAATACTTGTTTCTGGACGAGACAAGTTGTACTGTTAGCAGGGTAAATCGTAGATTATACTGTGGTTTCGAAAAATATATCACGTAAGAATTTCGACTGAGACGATCGATTGCAATGTAAACGTACAATTATTGTACAATAAACTTACGGACATATAAACTGTATGAACGTGTCTAAAGCTGTTTAGTAATTAAAAGTGATAGAACCTTCGTGGTTAGATTCCAGAGGTACCACTGTCATACCTATTTCTGCGTAATACGAACAGTATTAAGCGCTGCTGTGGTTTGTGTATTCGCTTGGTAATGATATGGCGAGGGTGAAACAGTCGCGAGGTCTTCCAACTCAGGAGAAGCAACGAAGCTGTGGCCGACCTCTGCTTGTATTTGGCCATTTACATCTATTTATTATAGATGCAGTTAGTTTCTATTTTGTGAAAGAAATCATTTAGATTTTTTGATTGAATTTCAAAACGTTTGGTTTTTGATTAAATATTATGTAAATTATAATGTCGTTTGGAAAACATCGAACTTCGCTGAAGTTTATGTGTCCGCTAGTTTACAAAAATGACTGATTAATTTGTGGTTATGAATACGAAATTATGAATCAACGAATGAAGTGTGATGGTAAAGATTAAGAGCTAGATGCAGTTCTGTGGCAAAATTGTTTATTGTTGATGAGGAAGCATGACTTATTATGTTTTAACTAATTTGTATGTAGTTAATATATTTTTTAGAATCACAAAATTATTGGTCTGAGAATTGACGTGAGCAAATGGATTCAAAGACATAAGTACACACCTATCAATCATAAGTCTATTAATAGGTAGATGATCTAGCATGAAAAATTCTAATAGTGATAATATTGTCCAAGGTAATTAAGTGATTTGTCTCCCGCTGTTTTTGCGTAATTTTTCGTTTCTTCTTCATTTTGATGAACAAAACAGGGGGTAAAATATAAACCGTTTTTTTTTTATAGTTTATAATAAACATACGATGATTTTAACCATATCCGCTGAATGTGTCTAACATTACTAGAGTACAAATTTTTTTATTGTGTAATTATACTTTTTTGTATAGTTGTGTACATGTTCATGATAATTTTGTTCCTTAATTTAAACTAGAACAATGACAATATCTTTATAGAAACCTAAAACACGTGTGGAGATTTTTAATGAGTTTAGCCACCGATATACCACCTAATATAGCGATGTTTCTCTAACTTTTATGCCGTGGCCGGGTTATGAATTGTCTATTTCTGACCCACTAAGTATTAAGGAGGGTGAAACAGTTTTCAATGTCAACAAAACTGAACTAATGTAAGAAAAGCTAGCCAAGTGCGAGTCGGACTTGAACACGAGGGATCTCGTATGTAAAATTAAAAAAAAAAAAACCTTTTTACTTAAAATTTGTTTAAACGCGTTTTTATGGTTAATTGTATACAATTGAACGATGTTACGACCTGATGTATTTCGTAGTCCGATACCGTGACCCATAACTTGGGAAGCGCTGATATAGTATATACGATTCATTCTGTACACATTAATTCAGTCATGACATCATTGTGTTTTAATTGATTGATGGTAAGTGGTACGTAAATGTTATCTCTTAAGGTATTTGTTATATGTACTGTAAGATATGCATATTTTTTTGTATCTGTTCGTACAGCTTCTAGCCTTGAGTCAGGGTAGTGCCAGGCTATCCTTGTCAGTCTAACCTAGCCCCATGTTAGGACTATCAGGACCCTATGGTTATCGATTCCTTTTCCTATGTTCGGTTATGGGTCATCAAATGTTTATTTTCGATTGATTTTTTTTTCACCTGGCGCTTAGAGCGACCGCTTCTTGCTCTGCTCCAGGGCCTGCATTGGGTCATATGAATGGAAAACGTAAATTACACTAAATTACATACATATGTACGGTATATGGTCACATTGGTGATACTCTTGATGGTATTAGAGGAATAAATTGTCTATTTGATGTTACATATTAGTGTATAAATATCTAATATGTGTATCTGTTGCATGTTGTAAATTTCTTATGAGATTTATGATACTATTTTTGATGTTAGAGTCATTGCTCATCGTCATCATTGGTGTTCATTGTATCTTTGATTATATTTGTAGTGATTGCTTATAAATAGACTATTTGTAGTAAGGGTGCCATCTTTAAATGTGTAAAATAAGTATACATAAATACATTGCAATGCAGTCATTTACGTATCTGGTCTAAATGTGCTAATACATAATTGGAAAGAAAACAGTCATTATGACCGGTCTGTGTATTGTATTCCCTTAAGTGTATCTTTTCATGGTTAGCTTCTAGACTACTGTTTTAGACATTCCTGGCACTGGTAGTGACCATTATGACAGTAGATGACAGACTGACAGTAGTCAGTAAGCCCAATATATCTTTTTATCTATTTTACAAACGTAATGTTGGCCTCATTATTCGAAAGCCCAATGTTTGAGCCAAGGTTTGAACGAAAGTGAGGCCAATATTATTTAGTAATAGTATAACACATGATTAGATACACTCGTTTCTATTACCGTGCAAAATAACGCACATCTATTTTTGAAAGATTGCACAATTACTTTACGAATTGTAATATTGAGTATATATACTGTAAAGGGCTTGCCAATGACTTATCAAATCTTGTAAATTATTTTTTGTTAAATACTTTTTTTTTGTATTATTGGACTAATGTGCCTATTTGGTTATTGAGCTACTGCGAGCTACATATGTAAAACCTATGAAGGTCGATTAATCGTTTAAATATACTTCATGTAAACATTATATAGATGTATTGCATGCTTTCTATGTTAAATTAGGTTCACTGTTTACAGTGTATTGGTAGGAGCGAAGACCGCAAAGCGGTTAGATACTGCCTGGGCAGTGATAATGCATTGATTTTGTGGAGATTTAAATAAAGTAAAAAGGCATTATGCTTCATGCGATTTTCTCTGCTTGTTTCTTTATTTATATGAGTGTTTTTGCGAATATCGAGTTTCAAGCAGAAAGCATCGTGCGCGGCCGGTTGTATAACCTTTATACAGGACGTGTGGACATTCTGTTAATTTTTTATGTTCTTTATTATATATGCATTTTATCTTTGACCATCTTGCGGACTTCGCTTGTACCTATGATACCCATGTTTGGAGGATGTAGTTATATTTAAGTAAGGGTTGTGACTTGGGGCAAGCTGTTTTATGTTAATAAATGGAAAATTAACATCGCATTCCGTACGTCGGTATTTAAATTTAAATTCAGATACAATTACTCTCAAATTTGATGTCAAATGTATATCTATTAAAATATATGTATGTAACATATAAATGTGTGATAGTTATAATACAGTCGTCTTATCTATTTGTGACCAAAATTTTACATTGATATTATTTGATGTATGTAATAAAAAAAAAAAAAGTTTTTGTTGTTTTATTTTTAGTGTTATATAAGTATGACAATATTGTCAATTTTAAATATAAAGTTAGTTAGGGCCGTATTTAGAGTCCTGGAGGCCTCGGGCAATAAACGAGTGAAGGCCCCCTACCCTATCCCAAATTTTTTCCAAATATAATAAACATTTTTTAAAGTCGAGATTTCAATACAAACAACTGTGAAATCAAATACATTATTTAGAATTTGACTAGTAAATATAATCGAAAACAACATTGAGATAAGAATAAAGACCATTTAGTATTGAAATTTAAATGAATTAATTTATCTATATATATAAAAGGCAATTCCGACTCACTGTCTTACCTATACCGGGTGTAATCGTTAAGTGTGCACAGGC